>WQNJ02000242.1:22500-32165 GCA_016584745.2 Phylloscopus trochilus trochilus | reverse complement strand
GGTAGACCTGTTCTCTCCGTTCGCCCCTTGCACCCGGTGCCGAGACCCCCGGTAGACCTGGCCGCCGCCCCCGCCGGCGGGCCGCCTGCAGAGACTTCCCTGGGTAGACCTGGCCGCCGCCGCCGGACCCGCTGCTTAGATCCTGGGTAGACCTGGCCGCCACGGCCGCACTTCGTGCCGGCAGGTCAAGCCTGGGGTAGACCTGGCCGCCGCCGCCGAGCCGCCTGCAATGACTTCCCTGGGTAGACCTGGCCGCCGCCGCCGGGCCGCCGGCAAATACCTTCCTGGGTAGACCTGGCCGCCGCTACCAAGCAATCTGCAGGCACTTCCCTGGGTAGACCTGGCCGCCGCCGCCGCCGAGCCGCCTGCAATGCCTTCCCTGGGTAGACCTGGCCGCCGCCGCCGGGCCGCCTGCATTGACTTCCCTGGGTAGACCTGGCCGCCACGACTGCACTTAGTGCCAGGAGGTCAAGCCTGGGGTAGACCTGGCCGCCGCCGGGCCGGATTTGCTTAGACCCTGGGTAGACCTGGCCGCCGCTTCCAGGCAATCTTCATAGACTTCCCTGGGTAGACCTGGCCGCCGCCGCCGGGCCGCCTGCATTGACTTCCCTGGGTAGACCTGGCCGCCGCCGCCGAGCCGCCTGCAATGCCTTCCCTGGGTAGACCTGGCCGCCGCCGCCGAGCCGCCTGCAATGACTTCCCTGGGTAGACCTGGCCGCCTCTTCCAGGCAATCTGCATAGACTTCCCTGGGTAGACCTGGCCGCCGCCGCCGGGCCGCCTGCATTGACTTCCCTGGGTAGACCTGGCCGCCGCCGCCGGGCCCGCTGCTTAGGTGCTGGGTAGACCTGGCCGCCACGGCCGCACTTAGTGCCGGCAGGTCAAGCCTGGGGTAGACCTGGCCGCCGCCGGGCCGGATTTGCTTAGACCCTGGGTAGACCTGGCCGCCGCTTTCAGGCAATCTTCATAGACTTCCCTGGGTAGACCTGGCCGCCGCCGGGCCGCCTGCAAAGACCTCCCTGGGTAGACCTGGCCGCCGCTTCCAGGCAATCTGCAGACACTTCCCTGGGTAGACCTGGCCGCCGCTTCCAGGCAATCTGCAGACACTTCCCTGGGTAGATCTGGCCGCCGGCTGCAAGGATTTTCCTGGGTAGACCTGGCCGCCGCCGCCAGGCAAGCTGCATAGACTTCCCTGGGTAGACCTGGCCGCCGCCGCCGGGCCGCCTGCATTGACTTCCCTGGGTAGACCTGGCCGCCGCCGCCGAGCCGCCTGCAATGACTTCCCTGGGTAGACCTGGCCGCCGCCGCCGAGCCGCCTGCAATGACTTCCCTGGGTAGACCTGGCCGCCGCCGCCGAGCCGCCTGCATTGACTTCCCTGGGTAGACCTGGCCGCCGCCGCCAGGCAAGCTGCAATGACTTCCCTGGGTACACCCGGCCGCCGGCTGCAAAGACTTCCCTGGGTACACCCGGCGGCCGCCGCCGGAAGAGCTGCAAAGACTGCCTTGGGAAGACCTGGCCGCCGCCGCCGGGCCGCCTGCAAAGACTTCCCTGGGTAGAACTGGCCGCCGCCGCCGCCGGGCCGCCTGCAGAGACTTCCCACGGTAGACCTGGCCGGACAGGCTGCCGCCGCTGAGAGCCCGTGCAGGGGCAGGAGCAGCTCGGAGGCGGTGCCGGGGAGGCCGGCGCTAGCGGACGGGGCGCCCCCTAGCCTCGCGCGGCAGCCGCGACAGACTAGAGGGCAGGGGCAGGGGACGGGGTGAGCGGGCAGGCGGGAGCACGCGTGTTATGTGTGTGCATGCGCACGTGTGTGGCTGTGCTCGGGTGTGCGTGGCGCTCTGAGAGACGTCCGTGTGTGGAGCGGGGGTGTGCGTCACTGTGTCTGACTCTCTCTGTGTGAACGCGGGCAGAGGGCCGGCCGGCAGCTTCGTGCCGGCCCCGGGCGCCTTGGCGCCGAGGCCCCGCGGCCCGCCAGACCCGCTCCGAGAGCCGAAGACCTCTGCGGACCGTGAAGGGACCGACCTGAAAGCGGCTGCTCGCTCGCCGCCCGCCCCACCGCGGCCTCTGTCAGTGGGCGGGGGGGCCGGCGGCCGGGTGGGTGGGTGGGTGGGCGGGGCGGGGCGGGGCCGGCCGGCGCTCAGGGGGCTACAGAGAGGAGCGCGCGCGGCGCCCCGTCACCGTCACCGTCCCGTCCCGTCCCGTCCCGTCCCGTCCCGTCCGCGGCGCCCCCTGCCGTCCTGGCGGGTGCTGCGTGGGCCGGGTGGTCTCGTCCGCCCCCTGTCGCCCGCCGAGGGGAAAGCAGGAAGACCTCTTCTCCTTCGGCCTCCGCCCCCGGTCGCCAAAGCCGCTGGGTAGACGTGATCTCCGCCTTTGGCTACACTTAGGTCCCGGTGCCGAGAGCCTGGGTCGACCTGGCCGCCTCAGCCGGACGCGGTGCTTAGACCCTGGGTAGACCTGGCCGCCGCCGCCGGACCGGCTGCTCAGACCCTGGGTAGACCTGGCCGCCGCCGCCGGACCCGCTGGTCAAAGCCTGGGGTAGACCTGGCCGCCGCCGGACCGGCTGCTTAGACCCTGGGTAGACCTGGCCGCCGCCGCCGGACCCGCTGGTCAAAGCCTGGGGTAGACCTGGCCGCCGCCGGACCGGCTGCTCAGACCCTGGGTAGACCTGGCCGCCGCCGCCGGACCGGCTGCTCAGACCCTGGGTAGACCTGGCCGCCGCCGCCGGACCGGCTGCTCAGACCCTGGGTAGACCTGGCCGCCGCCGCCGGACCCGCTGGTCCAAGCCTGGGGTAGACCTGGCCGCCGCCGGACCGGCTGCTCAGACCCTGGGTAGACCTGGCCGCCGCCGCCGGACCGGCTGCTCAGACCCTGGGTAGACCTGGCCGCCGCCGCCGGTCCTGCTGCTCAGACCCTGGGTAGACCTGGCCGCCGCGGACGCACTTAGTGCCGGCAGGTCAAGCCTGGGGTAGACCTGGCCGCCGCCGCCACACCTGCTGCTTAGACCCTGGGTAGACCTGGCCGCCGCCGCCGCCGGACTTGCTGCTCAGACCCTGGGGCAGACCTGCTATCCCCGACCGGTCCGCCGGCCCGCTGGCCTGCCCGCCTGCCTGCCTTCATACGCAGCTGCGCACACAGCTGCTCGCACCTGCTCCTCCCCCCCCCCCGCGAACGCCGGGACGTGGAAGGCGGCCGACTTCTCTCGGCCTGCTCGCCGAAGACCCTGGCCGCCTCGGCCTCGGCCTGCTCCTTGCCCTGCCGCCGCCGCCGCCGACAGCCTGGGCGGGGGCAGAAGAAGCCCGGAGGCGGTGCCGGGGAGGCAGGCGCTAGCGGGCCGGGCGCCCCCAACCCTCGCTGGGCGGGGGCGGGAGAAGCCCGAAGGCGGGGCCGGGGAGGCTGATGCCAAAGGGCGGGGCGCCCCCAAGCCTCGCGCGGCGGCCGCGACAGACTGGAGGGCAGGGCCGCGGGCGGGGTGAGCGGGCAGGGGGGAGCACGCGTGTTATGTGTGTGCGCGCACACGTGTGCGGCTGCGCTGGGGTGTGTGTGGCGCTCTGAGAGACGTCCGTGTGTGGAGCGGGGGTGTGCGTCACTGTGTCTGTCTCTCTTGTGTGAACGCGGGCAGAGGGCCGGCCGGCGGCTTCGTGCCGGCCCCGGGCGCCTTGGCGCCGAGGCCCCGCGGCCCCCCAGGCGTGCTCCGAGAGCCGAAGCCTTCTGCGGACCGTGAAGGGACCGACCTCCAAGCGGCTGCCCGCTCGCCGGCCGCCCCACCGCGGCCTCCGTCGCTGGGTGGGCGGGTAGGTGGGCGGGGCGGAGCGGCGCGGAGCCGGACGGGACGAGGCGAGACGCGCCCCGGGGCCGGCGCCATGGTCCCCGGACCGCCGCCGCCTGGACGGGCGTCCCCTCCCCGCCGTCCACCCGAAGGTTCTCTTTTGGGGGGGGTCGGGCGTGGCGACACCGTCGCCACGGTTCGGTGTGTCAGCAGGCCGATTGCAGGGCACAAGGTGCCGATTAGCTCGGCTGGAAGTGGACGGGGAGCAAACGGAAAACAAAGAAAAGTGTGCCAGGAGTATTTTTTCCTGGAAAAGATCCTTCTTCCAAGCAATTAGTAAAGTCATTCTTTCAGAGGGGGGCAACCCCCCGCCCCAAAAAAAAAAACACCAAAAAAAAGCCCACAAAAAAAAAAAAAAAAAAAAAACAAAACCACCAAAAAACTAAAAAAAAAAAAAAAAAAAGGTGGGCGGAGCTGTTTGTTGAAAATACGTCGTGGTCTCGAAAGAGGGTCGATCGGGCGGGACAGGGCTGCTAGAAGCCATCCGGCTCCGTGGCCCTACGGGGCTCGGGGCTTCTCACGGTCCCGGGACGGTAGCGGCATGCCTTGTCTAGCCAGCCCCGGGGCCGGCCGCAGCCATCAGCCGTAGCCGGAGACGTCGGCGGGGCGCTGTGGCGGCGGGCGGTCACGGGGCCAACAGGTCTACCCCGCTCCGGCGGGACTTGGTGTTTCGACCGCTGGGTAGACCTGGCCGCCGCGAGCGCACTTAGCGCCGGCGCGTTCAGCCCTGGGTAGACCTGGCCGCCCCGCCTCGGCGCCGAGGCTCCGCGGCCCCCCAGGCGTGCTCCGAGAGCCGAAGCCTTCTGCGGACCGTGAAGGGACCGACCTCCGAGCGGCTGCCCGCCCGCTCGCCGGCCGCCCCGCCGCGGCCTCCGTCGCTGGGTGGGCGGGTAGGTGGGCGGGGCGGAGCGGCGCGGAGCCGGACGGGACGAGGCGAGGCGCGCCCCGGGGCCGGCGCCATGGTCCCCGGACGGCCGCCGCCTGGACGGGCGTCCCCTCCCCGCCGTCCACCCGAAGGTTCTCTTTTGGGGGGGGTCGGGCGTGGCGACACCGTCGCCACGGTTCGGTGTGTCAGCAGGCCGATTGAAGGGAACAAGGTGCCGATTAGCTCGGCTGGAAGTGGACGGGGAGCAAACGGAAAACAAAGAAAAGTGTGCCAGGAGTATTTTTTCCTGGAAAAGATCCTTCTTCCAAGCAATTAGTAAAGTCATTCTTTCAGAGGGGGGCAACCCCCCGCCCCCCAAAAAAAAAAAACCAAAAAAAAGCCCACAAAAAAAAAAAAAAAAAAAAAAAAAAAAAAAAAAAAGAAAAAAAAAAACAAAAAAACCCAAAAAACTAAAAAAAAAAAAAAAAGGTGGGCGGAGCTGTTTGTTGAAAATACGTCGTGGTCTCGAAAGAGGGTCGATCGGGCGGGACAGGGCTGCTAGAAGCCATCCGGCTCCGAGGCCCTACGGGGCTCGGGGCTTCTCACGGTCCCGGGACGGTAGCGGCATGCCTTGTTTAGCCAGCCCCGGGGCCGGCCGCAGCCATCAGCCGTAGCCGGAGACGTCGGCGGGGCGCTGTGGCGGCGGGCGGTCACGGGGCCAACAGGTCTACCCCGCTCCGGCGGGACTTGGTGTTTCGACCGCTGGGTAGACCTGGCCGCCGCGGCCGCACTTAGCGCTGGCGCGTTCAGCCCTGGGTAGACCTGGCCGCCCCGCCTCGGCGCCGAGGCTCCGCGGCCCCCCAGGCGTGCTCCGAGAGCCGAAGACCTCTGCGGACCGTGAAGGGACCGACCTCCGAGCGGCTACCCGCTCGCCGGCCGCCCCGCCGCGGCCTCCGTCAGTGGGTGGGTGGGTGGGTGGGTGGGTGGGTAGGTAGGCGGAGCGGGGCGGGGCGGGGCGGGGCGGAGCGGAGCCGGAGCCGGCGAGGCTCAGAAACCCAGCAACAACAACATAAAAAAAAAAAAAAAAAAAAAAAAAAAAAAAAAAAAAAAAAAAAAAAAAGTGGTGGGCTGTTTGTTTAAAATACTTCCTGATCTCGAAAGAGGGTCGATCGGGCGGGACAGGGCTGCTAGAGCCATCCGGCTTCGAAGCCCTACGGGGCTCGGGGCTTCTCCCGGTCCCGGGACGGTAGCGGCATGCCTTGTCTAGCCAGCCCCGGGGCCGGCCGCAGCCATCAGCCGTAGCCGGACACGTCGGAGGGGCGCTGCGGCGGCGGGCGGTCACGGGGCGAACAGGTCTACCCCGCTCCGGGGCCGGCGGAGTCCGCCGTTCCGCCGCCGCAGGCGCCGGTGGGGCGCTGTGGCGGCGGGCGGTCACGGGGCCAACAGGTCTACCCCGCTCCGGCGGGACTTGGTGTTCCGACCGCTGGGTAGACCTGGCCGCCGCGGCCGCACTTAGCGCCGGCGCGTTCAGCCCTGGGTAGACCTGGCCGCCCCGCCTCGGCGCCGAGGCTCCGCGGCCCCCCAGGCGTGCTCCGAGAGCCGAAGCCTTCTGCGGACCGTGAAGGGACCGACCTCCGAGCGGCTGCCCGCCCGCTCGCCGGCCGCCCCGCCGCGGCCTCCGTCGCTGGGTGGGCGGGTAGGTGGGCGGGGCGGAGCGGCGCGGAGCCGGACGGGACGAGGCGAGGCGCGCCCCGGGGCCGGCGCCATGGTCCCCGGACGGCCGCCGCCTGGACGGGCGTCCCCTCCCCGCCGTCCACCCGAAGGTTCTCTTTTGGGGGGGGTCGGGCGTGGCGACACCGTCGCCACGGTTCGGTGTGTCAGCAGGCCGATTGAAGGGAACAAGGTGCCGATTAGCTCGGCTGGAAGTGGACGGGGAGCAAACGGAAAACAAAGAAAAGTGTGCCAGGAGTATTTTTTCCTGGAAAAGATCCTTCTTCCAAGCAATTAGTAAAGTCATTCTTTCAGAGGGGGGCAACCCCCCGCCCCCCAAAAAAAAAAAACCAAAAAAAAGCCCACAAAAAAAAAAAAAAAAAAAAAAAAAAAAAAAAGAAAAGAAAAAAAAAAACAAAAAAACCCAAAAAACTAAAAAAAAAAAAAAAAAGGTGGGCGGAGCTGTTTGTTGAAAATACGTCGTGGTCTCGAAAGAGGGTCGATCGGGCGGGACAGGGCTGCTAGAAGCCATCCGGCTCCGAGGCCCTACGGGGCTCGGGGCTTCTCACGGTCCCGGGACGGTAGCGGCATGCCTTGTTTAGCCAGCCCCGGGGCCGGCCGCAGCCATCAGCCGTAGCCGGAGACGTCGGCGGGGCGCTGTGGCGGCGGGCGGTCACGGGGCCAACAGGTCTACCCCGCTCCGGCGGGACTTGGTGTTTCGACCGCTGGGTAGACCTGGCCGCCGCGGCCGCACTTAGCGCTGGCGCGTTCAGCCCTGGGTAGACCTGGCCGCCCCGCCTCGGCGCCGAGGCTCCGCGGCCCCCCAGGCGTGCTCCGAGAGCCGAAGACCTCTGCGGACCGTGAAGGGACCGACCTCCGAGCGGCTACCCGCTCGCCGGCCGCCCCGCCGCGGCCTCCGTCAG
Organism: Phylloscopus trochilus trochilus; assembly: GCA_016584745.2. Lineage (NCBI taxonomy): Eukaryota > Metazoa > Chordata > Aves > Passeriformes > Phylloscopidae > Phylloscopus > Phylloscopus trochilus. The sequence goes on along the minus strand of WQNJ02000242.1, from coordinate 24,845 downwards.
TGGGTGGGTGGGTGGGTGGGTGGGTGGGTAGGTAGGCGGAGCGGGGCGGGGCGGGGCGGGGCGGAGCGGAGCCGGAGCCGGCGAGGCTCAGAAACCCAGCAACAACAACATAAAAAAAAAAAAAAAAAAAAAAAAAAAAAAAAAAAAAAAAAGTGGTGGGCTGTTTGTTTAAAATACTTCCTGATCTCGAAAGAGGGTCGATCGGGCGGGACAGGGCTGCTAGAGCCATCCGGCTCCGAAGCCCTACGGGGCTCTGGGCTTCTCCCGGTCCCGGGACGGTAGCGGCATGCCTTGTCTAGCCAGCCCCGGGGCCGGCCGCTGCCATTAGCCGTACCCGGAGGCGTCAGTCACGGGGCGAACAGGTCTACCCCGCTCCGGGGCCGGCGGAGTCCGCCGTTCCGCCGCCGCAGGCGCCGGTGGGGCGCTGTGGCGGCGGGCGGTCACGGGGCGAACAGGTCTACCCCGCTCCGGGGCCGGCGGAGTCCGCCGTTCCGCCGCCGCAGGCGCCGGTGGGGCGCTGTGGCGGCGGGCGGTCACGGGGCCAACAGGTCTACCCCGCTCCGGGGCCGGCGGAGTCCGCCGTTCCGCCGCCGCAGGCGCCGGTGGGGCGCTGTGGCGGCGGGCGGTCACGGGGCCAACAGGTCTACCCCGCTCCGGCGGGACTTAGGCAAATTTCGGCGGGGCCTTGGGTAGACCTGTTCTCCCCGGTTCTCCCGGAAGTTCACCGAGGGGTCGCTGTTGTCGGTCGCCTCCGGTTACGTCACCGTAGGAGGCGGCGCGCGCCGGTGCGCCGCCGCGGTCGCCATCGAGTCGTTCTCTTGGGGGCCCCCGCAGCCTTGGACTCGTCTGTCCGTATTACGGGAGCGTGACTGACGGGCCGCATCCCCGCAGGCTGGTCCCGTGCCTGTGTCCGAGAGCGCGTGCCGTCTGCGGCACGCGCGGGACGAGTCGCGTGGCTCTGTCCCGGGTTCCCGTCTCGCCCAGCCAGGACTGGGTGCAGTGGTGGTGGCGTGGTGGAGGGCAAGCCGCGAGCGCGTCCCGCTCCGGCCCGGCTTGGCGTGCCTGCCGGCTTCGCGAAGGGCGAGGGCCCCCGCGTCCCTCCGGGGACGTGGCGGTCGGTGAGGCGGCGGCGCCTCCTCGCCCTTCTTTGCGCTCGGCCTTAAGCCGGGGCCCGCTCTGCCGGGCGTGTTTTTTTTTCCGCGGGGTCCGTCCGGTGCAGGCGGCCGGCGGCCCGCGAGAAAGAGAGAGAGAAGGGTGTGCGTGGCCGGGGCTCTGGGCCCCGTCGAGAGACTGCCGCTGAGGCTTTCCCCGGCCTTTCCCGAGAGCCCCGAGGACGGGCTAGGTCGGCCGAGGTGGCGGCGCCCCGTTCCCCGCTCCTCCCGACTTTCGTTGGCCAGCGTGGGGTGTTCCGTGTCGGAAGTGCTGCGGGGACGCTCCCGTGGGGCGCGCGGCCTTGCCTCGGCCTGCGGCCCGGTCGATGCTCGAGGGGCTCGGTGACGGGAGCCGCCCGATGAGAGCGGTGTGGGTGGGGCGGGGTGGCGGCACCCCGTTCTTTTCCCCCCGCCCGCCGCGTGTCGTTGTCGAGTCGTCCCCCTTCCTCGGCCTTAAGCCGGGGACCCGCGTAGCGGGCCGGGATGTGGCGCGGGCCGGCGGCCGGCCGCGGTGGCCGGCTCGCCTTGGCGTGCGGACGGACCCGAACCCGACAGAGAGCCCCGGGGAGATGTGGCGGGCGAGGCGGCGGCGCCTCGCCCTTCCGTCGGTCGTGACCGGCGCGATCGAGCCGCTCTGCCGCGGGCGGCCCGTGGTGTCTGGCCTGCCCCGGCTGCTGTGGTTGCCGGTGGGGCTTGGGTTCTTCCGAGCGGGTCCGCTTTTTTTTTTTCTCTGGGCGTGCGGGCAGAGTGGGGGCTGCCTTGCCTGGCCCTTGTATTTTTTTATTTTTTTCTCTCGTGGCCCTAAGCCGCGGCACTGTGGAAGCGAGCGCCGACCGAAGGGTCGCGGGCCCCGTTGAAGGCGAGCTTGAAGGGAGAACGAGATGTGGTTGGGAGAAAGGGGGGAGAAGAGGAAAAGCGAGCGAGAGAGAGGCGCGAGCCTCGTTTTCTCCCCCCCCCCACCTGGCCCGCGACCCCCGTGGCTTAGCACGGGGTCGTGCGATGCGCGCTGTGTGCTTTTTTTTTTTTGCCGTCCCCCGGCTTTTTTCCGGAGGGAAGCCGATCGCCGCGAGGCGGGCGAAAGCCGGTGGCCCCGCGGCGTGGTCGGTGGCGCTTTCTGTCGCACGCTGCTCGGTCGGGGTTCCCTGGCGGTGCCGGGGTCCCCCGTCTCGCCGTTGTCTCGTTGGAAGGGAACCG
>WQNJ02000242.1:0-10000 GCA_016584745.2 Phylloscopus trochilus trochilus | reverse complement strand
CGGCGGCGGCGTCGGCGGCGGCGTCGTCGTCGGCGGCGGCGGCGGCGTCGTCGTCGGCGGCGGGTCTCTGTTTCCCCGCGCGCGGGGGCGCGTGGTGGAGGTGGTCGCCCGTCCGTCCGTCCGTCCGCCCGCTGCCGTCTCCCGGCGCACGGGTAGACCTGGTGTCCAGGGCCGGGCGGGGCAGGCAGCCGCGCGCGGCGCCACTTCCTTGCGGCGCACCGGCTGCCCGGCGCGGCGGGAGGCGCTAGAGGGCTGCAGAGAGGAGCGCGCGCGGGTGCTGCGTGGGCCGAGCGGCCTCGCCCGCCCCCTGTCGCCCGGCGAGGGGAAAGCAGGTAGACCTGTTCTCTCCGTTCGCCCTTTGCATCCGGTCGCCAGACCGCCGGGTAGACCTGGTCTCCACCTCCGGCTGGACTTGGTTCCCGGGGAGTCCTACCCCTAAGGTAGACCTGTTCTCTCCGTTCGCCCCTTGCACCCGGTGCCGAGACCCCCGGTAGACCTGGCCGCCGCCCCCGCCGGCGGGCCGCCTGCAGAGACTTCCCTGGGTAGACCTGGCCGCCGCCGCCGGACCCGCTGCTTAGATCCTGGGTAGACCTGGCCGCCACGGCCGCACTTCGTGCCGGCAGGTCAAGCCTGGGGTAGACCTGGCCGCCGCCGCCGAGCCGCCTGCAATGACTTCCCTGGGTAGACCTGGCCGCCGCCGCCGGGCCGCCGGCAAATACCTTCCTGGGTAGACCTGGCCGCCGCTACCAAGCAATCTGCAGGCACTTCCCTGGGTAGACCTGGCCGCCGCCGCCGCCGAGCCGCCTGCAATGCCTTCCCTGGGTAGACCTGGCCGCCGCCGCCGGGCCGCCTGCATTGACTTCCCTGGGTAGACCTGGCCGCCACGACTGCACTTAGTGCCAGGAGGTCAAGCCTGGGGTAGACCTGGCCGCCGCCGGGCCGGATTTGCTTAGACCCTGGGTAGACCTGGCCGCCGCTTCCAGGCAATCTTCATAGACTTCCCTGGGTAGACCTGGCCGCCGCCGCCGGGCCGCCTGCATTGACTTCCCTGGGTAGACCTGGCCGCCGCCGCCGAGCCGCCTGCAATGCCTTCCCTGGGTAGACCTGGCCGCCGCCGCCGAGCCGCCTGCAATGACTTCCCTGGGTAGACCTGGCCGCCTCTTCCAGGCAATCTGCATAGACTTCCCTGGGTAGACCTGGCCGCCGCCGCCGGGCCGCCTGCATTGACTTCCCTGGGTAGACCTGGCCGCCGCCGCCGGGCCCGCTGCTTAGGTGCTGGGTAGACCTGGCCGCCACGGCCGCACTTAGTGCCGGCAGGTCAAGCCTGGGGTAGACCTGGCCGCCGCCGGGCCGGATTTGCTTAGACCCTGGGTAGACCTGGCCGCCGCTTTCAGGCAATCTTCATAGACTTCCCTGGGTAGACCTGGCCGCCGCCGGGCCGCCTGCAAAGACCTCCCTGGGTAGACCTGGCCGCCGCTTCCAGGCAATCTGCAGACACTTCCCTGGGTAGACCTGGCCGCCGCTTCCAGGCAATCTGCAGACACTTCCCTGGGTAGATCTGGCCGCCGGCTGCAAGGATTTTCCTGGGTAGACCTGGCCGCCGCCGCCAGGCAAGCTGCATAGACTTCCCTGGGTAGACCTGGCCGCCGCCGCCGGGCCGCCTGCATTGACTTCCCTGGGTAGACCTGGCCGCCGCCGCCGAGCCGCCTGCAATGACTTCCCTGGGTAGACCTGGCCGCCGCCGCCGAGCCGCCTGCAATGACTTCCCTGGGTAGACCTGGCCGCCGCCGCCGAGCCGCCTGCATTGACTTCCCTGGGTAGACCTGGCCGCCGCCGCCAGGCAAGCTGCAATGACTTCCCTGGGTACACCCGGCCGCCGGCTGCAAAGACTTCCCTGGGTACACCCGGCGGCCGCCGCCGGAAGAGCTGCAAAGACTGCCTTGGGAAGACCTGGCCGCCGCCGCCGGGCCGCCTGCAAAGACTTCCCTGGGTAGAACTGGCCGCCGCCGCCGCCGGGCCGCCTGCAGAGACTTCCCACGGTAGACCTGGCCGGACAGGCTGCCGCCGCTGAGAGCCCGTGCAGGGGCAGGAGCAGCTCGGAGGCGGTGCCGGGGAGGCCGGCGCTAGCGGACGGGGCGCCCCCTAGCCTCGCGCGGCAGCCGCGACAGACTAGAGGGCAGGGGCAGGGGACGGGGTGAGCGGGCAGGCGGGAGCACGCGTGTTATGTGTGTGCATGCGCACGTGTGTGGCTGTGCTCGGGTGTGCGTGGCGCTCTGAGAGACGTCCGTGTGTGGAGCGGGGGTGTGCGTCACTGTGTCTGACTCTCTCTGTGTGAACGCGGGCAGAGGGCCGGCCGGCAGCTTCGTGCCGGCCCCGGGCGCCTTGGCGCCGAGGCCCCGCGGCCCGCCAGACCCGCTCCGAGAGCCGAAGACCTCTGCGGACCGTGAAGGGACCGACCTGAAAGCGGCTGCTCGCTCGCCGCCCGCCCCACCGCGGCCTCTGTCAGTGGGCGGGGGGGCCGGCGGCCGGGTGGGTGGGTGGGTGGGCGGGGCGGGGCGGGGCCGGCCGGCGCTCAGGGGGCTACAGAGAGGAGCGCGCGCGGCGCCCCGTCACCGTCACCGTCCCGTCCCGTCCCGTCCCGTCCCGTCCCGTCCGCGGCGCCCCCTGCCGTCCTGGCGGGTGCTGCGTGGGCCGGGTGGTCTCGTCCGCCCCCTGTCGCCCGCCGAGGGGAAAGCAGGAAGACCTCTTCTCCTTCGGCCTCCGCCCCCGGTCGCCAAAGCCGCTGGGTAGACGTGATCTCCGCCTTTGGCTACACTTAGGTCCCGGTGCCGAGAGCCTGGGTCGACCTGGCCGCCTCAGCCGGACGCGGTGCTTAGACCCTGGGTAGACCTGGCCGCCGCCGCCGGACCGGCTGCTCAGACCCTGGGTAGACCTGGCCGCCGCCGCCGGACCCGCTGGTCAAAGCCTGGGGTAGACCTGGCCGCCGCCGGACCGGCTGCTTAGACCCTGGGTAGACCTGGCCGCCGCCGCCGGACCCGCTGGTCAAAGCCTGGGGTAGACCTGGCCGCCGCCGGACCGGCTGCTCAGACCCTGGGTAGACCTGGCCGCCGCCGCCGGACCGGCTGCTCAGACCCTGGGTAGACCTGGCCGCCGCCGCCGGACCGGCTGCTCAGACCCTGGGTAGACCTGGCCGCCGCCGCCGGACCCGCTGGTCCAAGCCTGGGGTAGACCTGGCCGCCGCCGGACCGGCTGCTCAGACCCTGGGTAGACCTGGCCGCCGCCGCCGGACCGGCTGCTCAGACCCTGGGTAGACCTGGCCGCCGCCGCCGGTCCTGCTGCTCAGACCCTGGGTAGACCTGGCCGCCGCGGACGCACTTAGTGCCGGCAGGTCAAGCCTGGGGTAGACCTGGCCGCCGCCGCCACACCTGCTGCTTAGACCCTGGGTAGACCTGGCCGCCGCCGCCGCCGGACTTGCTGCTCAGACCCTGGGGCAGACCTGCTATCCCCGACCGGTCCGCCGGCCCGCTGGCCTGCCCGCCTGCCTGCCTTCATACGCAGCTGCGCACACAGCTGCTCGCACCTGCTCCTCCCCCCCCCCCGCGAACGCCGGGACGTGGAAGGCGGCCGACTTCTCTCGGCCTGCTCGCCGAAGACCCTGGCCGCCTCGGCCTCGGCCTGCTCCTTGCCCTGCCGCCGCCGCCGCCGACAGCCTGGGCGGGGGCAGAAGAAGCCCGGAGGCGGTGCCGGGGAGGCAGGCGCTAGCGGGCCGGGCGCCCCCAACCCTCGCTGGGCGGGGGCGGGAGAAGCCCGAAGGCGGGGCCGGGGAGGCTGATGCCAAAGGGCGGGGCGCCCCCAAGCCTCGCGCGGCGGCCGCGACAGACTGGAGGGCAGGGCCGCGGGCGGGGTGAGCGGGCAGGGGGGAGCACGCGTGTTATGTGTGTGCGCGCACACGTGTGCGGCTGCGCTGGGGTGTGTGTGGCGCTCTGAGAGACGTCCGTGTGTGGAGCGGGGGTGTGCGTCACTGTGTCTGTCTCTCTTGTGTGAACGCGGGCAGAGGGCCGGCCGGCGGCTTCGTGCCGGCCCCGGGCGCCTTGGCGCCGAGGCCCCGCGGCCCCCCAGGCGTGCTCCGAGAGCCGAAGCCTTCTGCGGACCGTGAAGGGACCGACCTCCAAGCGGCTGCCCGCTCGCCGGCCGCCCCACCGCGGCCTCCGTCGCTGGGTGGGCGGGTAGGTGGGCGGGGCGGAGCGGCGCGGAGCCGGACGGGACGAGGCGAGACGCGCCCCGGGGCCGGCGCCATGGTCCCCGGACCGCCGCCGCCTGGACGGGCGTCCCCTCCCCGCCGTCCACCCGAAGGTTCTCTTTTGGGGGGGGTCGGGCGTGGCGACACCGTCGCCACGGTTCGGTGTGTCAGCAGGCCGATTGCAGGGCACAAGGTGCCGATTAGCTCGGCTGGAAGTGGACGGGGAGCAAACGGAAAACAAAGAAAAGTGTGCCAGGAGTATTTTTTCCTGGAAAAGATCCTTCTTCCAAGCAATTAGTAAAGTCATTCTTTCAGAGGGGGGCAACCCCCCGCCCCAAAAAAAAAAACACCAAAAAAAAGCCCACAAAAAAAAAAAAAAAAAAAAAACAAAACCACCAAAAAACTAAAAAAAAAAAAAAAAAAAGGTGGGCGGAGCTGTTTGTTGAAAATACGTCGTGGTCTCGAAAGAGGGTCGATCGGGCGGGACAGGGCTGCTAGAAGCCATCCGGCTCCGTGGCCCTACGGGGCTCGGGGCTTCTCACGGTCCCGGGACGGTAGCGGCATGCCTTGTCTAGCCAGCCCCGGGGCCGGCCGCAGCCATCAGCCGTAGCCGGAGACGTCGGCGGGGCGCTGTGGCGGCGGGCGGTCACGGGGCCAACAGGTCTACCCCGCTCCGGCGGGACTTGGTGTTTCGACCGCTGGGTAGACCTGGCCGCCGCGAGCGCACTTAGCGCCGGCGCGTTCAGCCCTGGGTAGACCTGGCCGCCCCGCCTCGGCGCCGAGGCTCCGCGGCCCCCCAGGCGTGCTCCGAGAGCCGAAGCCTTCTGCGGACCGTGAAGGGACCGACCTCCGAGCGGCTGCCCGCCCGCTCGCCGGCCGCCCCGCCGCGGCCTCCGTCGCTGGGTGGGCGGGTAGGTGGGCGGGGCGGAGCGGCGCGGAGCCGGACGGGACGAGGCGAGGCGCGCCCCGGGGCCGGCGCCATGGTCCCCGGACGGCCGCCGCCTGGACGGGCGTCCCCTCCCCGCCGTCCACCCGAAGGTTCTCTTTTGGGGGGGGTCGGGCGTGGCGACACCGTCGCCACGGTTCGGTGTGTCAGCAGGCCGATTGAAGGGAACAAGGTGCCGATTAGCTCGGCTGGAAGTGGACGGGGAGCAAACGGAAAACAAAGAAAAGTGTGCCAGGAGTATTTTTTCCTGGAAAAGATCCTTCTTCCAAGCAATTAGTAAAGTCATTCTTTCAGAGGGGGGCAACCCCCCGCCCCCCAAAAAAAAAAAACCAAAAAAAAGCCCACAAAAAAAAAAAAAAAAAAAAAAAAAAAAAAAAAAAAAAAAAAAAAAAAACAAAAAAACCCAAAAAACTAAAAAAAAAAAAAAAAAGGTGGGCGGAGCTGTTTGTTGAAAATACGTCGTGGTCTCGAAAGAGGGTCGATCGGGCGGGACAGGGCTGCTAGAAGCCATCCGGCTCCGAGGCCCTACGGGGCTCGGGGCTTCTCACGGTCCCGGGACGGTAGCGGCATGCCTTGTTTAGCCAGCCCCGGGGCCGGCCGCAGCCATCAGCCGTAGCCGGAGACGTCGGCGGGGCGCTGTGGCGGCGGGCGGTCACGGGGCCAACAGGTCTACCCCGCTCCGGCGGGACTTGGTGTTTCGACCGCTGGGTAGACCTGGCCGCCGCGGCCGCACTTAGCGCTGGCGCGTTCAGCCCTGGGTAGACCTGGCCGCCCCGCCTCGGCGCCGAGGCTCCGCGGCCCCCCAGGCGTGCTCCGAGAGCCGAAGACCTCTGCGGACCGTGAAGGGACCGACCTCCGAGCGGCTACCCGCTCGCCGGCCGCCCCGCCGCGGCCTCCGTCAGTGGGTGGGTGGGTGGGTGGGTGGGTGGGTAGGTAGGCGGAGCGGGGCGGGGCGGGGCGGGGCGGAGCGGAGCCGGAGCCGGCGAGGCTCAGAAACCCAGCAACAACAACATAAAAAAAAAAAAAAAAAAAAAAAAAAAAAAAAAAAAAAAAAAAAAAAAAAGTGGTGGGCTGTTTGTTTAAAATACTTCCTGATCTCGAAAGAGGGTCGATCGGGCGGGACAGGGCTGCTAGAGCCATCCGGCTTCGAAGCCCTACGGGGCTCGGGGCTTCTCCCGGTCCCGGGACGGTAGCGGCATGCCTTGTCTAGCCAGCCCCGGGGCCGGCCGCAGCCATCAGCCGTAGCCGGACACGTCGGAGGGGCGCTGCGGCGGCGGGCGGTCACGGGGCGAACAGGTCTACCCCGCTCCGGGGCCGGCGGAGTCCGCCGTTCCGCCGCCGCAGGCGCCGGTGGGGCGCTGTGGCGGCGGGCGGTCACGGGGCCAACAGGTCTACCCCGCTCCGGCGGGACTTGGTGTTCCGACCGCTGGGTAGACCTGGCCGCCGCGGCCGCACTTAGCGCCGGCGCGTTCAGCCCTGGGTAGACCTGGCCGCCCCGCCTCGGCGCCGAGGCTCCGCGGCCCCCCAGGCGTGCTCCGAGAGCCGAAGCCTTCTGCGGACCGTGAAGGGACCGACCTCCGAGCGGCTGCCCGCCCGCTCGCCGGCCGCCCGCCGCGGCCTCCGTCGCTGGGTGGGCGGGTAGGTGGGCGGGGCGGAGCGGCGCGGAGCCGGACGGGACGAGGCGAGGCGCGCCCCGGGGCCGGCGCCATGGTCCCCGGACGGCCGCCGCCTGGACGGGCGTCCCCTCCCCGCCGTCCACCCGAAGGTTCTCTTTTGGGGGGGGGTCGGGCGTGGCGACACCGTCGCCACGGTTCGGTGTGTCAGCAGGCCGATTGAAGGGAACAAGGTGCCGATTAGCTCGGCTGGAAGTGGACGGGGAGCAAACGGAAAACAAAGAAAAGTGTGCCAGGAGTATTTTTTCCTGGAAAAGATCCTTCTTCCAAGCAATTAGTAAAGTCATTCTTTCAGAGGGGGGCAACCCCCCGCCCCCCAAAAAAAAAAAACCAAAAAAAAAGCCCACAAAAAAAAAAAAAAAAAAAAAAAAAAAAAAAAAAAAGAAAAGAAAAAAAAAACAAAAAAACCCAAAAAACTAAAAAAAAAAAAAAAAAAAGGTGGGCGAGCTGTTTGTTGAAAATACGTCGTGGTCTCGAAAGAGGGTCGATCGGGGGCGGGACAGGGCTGCTAGAAGCCATCCGGCTCCGAGGCCCTACGGGGCTCGGGGCTTCTCACGGTCCCGGGACGGTAGCGGCATGCCTTGTTTAGCCAGCCCCGGGGCCGGCCGCAGCCATCAGCCGTAGCCGGAGACGTCGGCGGGGCGCTGTGGCGGCGGGCGGTCACGGGGCCAACAGGTCTACCCCGCTCCGGCGGACTTGGTGTTTCGACCGCTGGGTAGACCTGGCCGCCGCGGCCGCACTTAGCGCTGGCGCGTTCAGCCCTGGGTAGACCTGGCCGCCCCGCCTCGGCGCCGAGGCTCCGCGGCCCCCCAGGCGTGCTCCGAGAGCCGAAGACCTCTGCGGACCGTGAAGGGACCGACCTCCGAGCGGCTACCCGCTCGCCGGCCGCCCCGCCGCGGCCTCCGTCAGTGGGTGGGTGGGTGGGTGGGTGGGTGGGTAGGTAGGCGGAGCGGGGCGGGGCGGGGCGGGGCGGAGCGGGAGCCGGAGCCGGCGAGGCTCAGAAACCCAGCAACAACAACATAATAAAAAAAAAAAAAAAAAAAAAAAAAAAAAAAAAAAAAAAAAGTGGTGGGCTGTTTGTTTAAAATACTTCCTGATCTCGAAAGAGGGTCGATCGGGCGGGACAGGGCTGCTAGAGCCATCCGGCTCCGAAGCCCTACGGGGGCTCTGGGCTTCTCCCGGTCCCGGGACGGTAGCGGCATGCCTTGTCTAGCCAGCCCCGGGGCCGGCCGCTGCCATTAGCCGTACCGGAGGCGTCAGTCACGGGGCGAACAGGTCTACCCCGCTCCGGGGCCGGCGGAGTCCGCCGTTCCGCCGCCGCAGGCGCCGGTGGGGCGCTGTGGCGGCGGGCGGTCACGGGGCGAACAGGTCTACCCCGCTCCGGGGGCCGGCGGAGTCCGCCGTTCCGCCGCCGCAGGCGCCGGTGGGGCGCTGTGGCGGCGGGCGGTCACGGGGCCAACAGGTCTACCCCGCTCCGGGGCCGGCGGAGTCCGCCGTTCCGCCGCCGCAGGCGCCGGTGGGGGCGCTGTGGCGGCGGGCGGTCACGGGGCCAACAGGTCTAACCCCCGCTCCGGCGGGACTTAGCAAATTTCGGCGGGGCCTTGGGTAGACCTGTTCTCCCCGGTTCTTCTCCCGGAAGTTCACCGAGGGGGTCGCTGTTGTCGGTCCGCCTCCGGTTACGTCACCGTAGGAGGCGGCGCGCGCCGGTGCGCCGCCGCGGTCGCCATCGAGTCGTTCTCCTTGGGGGCCCCCGCAGCCTTGGACTCGTCTGTCCGTATTACGGGAGCGTGACTGACGGGCCGCATCCCCGCAGGCTGGTCCCGTGCCTGTGTCCGAGAGCGCGTGCCGTCTGCGGCACGCGCGGGACGAGTCGCGTGGCTCTGTCCCGGGTTCCCGTCTCGCCCAGCCAGGACTGGTGCAGTGGTGGTGGCGTGGTGGAGGGCAAGCCGCGAGCGCGTCCCGCTCCGGCCCGGCTTGGCGTGCCTGCCGGCTTCGCGAAGGGCGAGGGCCCCCGCGTCCCTCCGGGGACGTGGCGGTCGGTGAGGCGGCGGCGCCTCCTCGCCCTTCTTTGCGCTCGGCCTTAAGCCGGGGCCCGCTCTGCCGGGCGTGTTTTTTTTTTCCGCGGGGTCCGTCCGGTGCAGGCGGCCGGCGGCCCGCGAGAAAGAGAGAGAGAAGGGTGTGCGTGGCCGGGGCTCTGGGCCCCGTCGAGAGACTTGCCGCTGAGGCTTTCCCCGGCCTTTCCCGAGAGCCCCGAGGACGGGCTAGGTCGGCCGAGGTGGCGGCGCGCCCCGTTCCCCGCTCCTCCCGACTTTCGTTGGCCAGCGTGGGGTGTTCCGTGTCGGAAGTGCTGCGGGGACGCTCCCGTGGGGCGCGCGGCCTTGCCTCGGCCTGCGGCCCGGTCGATGCTCGAGGGGCTCGGTGACGGGAGCCGCCCGATGAGAGCGGTGTGGGTGGGGCGGGGTGGCGGCACCCCGTTCTTTTCCCCCCGCCCGCCGCGTGTCGTTGTCGAGTCGTCCCCCTTCCTCGGCCTTAAGCCGGGGACCCGCGTAGCGGGCCGGGATGTGGCGCGGGCCGGCGGCCGGCCGCGGTGGCCGGCTCGCCTTGGCGTGCGGACGGACCCGAACCCGACAGAGAGCCCCGGGGAGATGTGGCGGGCGAGGCGGCGGCGCCTCGCCCTTCCGTCGGTCGTGACCGGCGCGATCGAGCCGCTCTGCCGCGGGCGGCCCGTGGTGTCTGGCCTGCCCCGGCTGCTGTGGTTGCCGGTGGGGCTTGGGTTCTTCCGAGCGGGTCCGCTTTTTTTTTTTCTCTGGGCGTGCGGGCAGAGTGGGGGCTGCCTTGCCTGGCCCTTGTATTTTTTTATTTTTTTCTCTCGTGGCCCTAAGCCGCGGCACTGTGGAAGCGAGCGCCGACCGAAGGGTCGCGGGCCCCGTTGAAGGCGAGCTTGAAGGGAGAACGAGATGTGGTTGGGAGAAAGGGGGGAGAAGAGGAAAAGCGAGCGAGAGAGAGGCGCGAGCCTCGTTTTCTCCCCCCCCCCACCTGGCCCGCGACCCCCGTGGCTTTAGCACCGGGGTCGTGCGATGCGCGCTGTGTGCTTTTTTTTTTTTGCCGTCCCCCGGCTTTTTTCCGGAGGGAAGCCGATCG
>WQNJ02000241.1:0-39481 GCA_016584745.2 Phylloscopus trochilus trochilus | reverse complement strand
CACCCTGGGGACACTGGGGGTGCCTGGGGACACTGGGGGCACTCCGGGGGTCCTGGGGGACACTCTGGAAGTGCCACCCTCTGGTGACCCCACAGAGCTGGTGAAAAAACGGGTGTGGCCAACTCCACTGACCCAGGGCACCTTTGGGTCACTCTGGGGTCCCAGGGGGCACTCTGGGGGTCTCAGGGGACACTTTGGAGGTGCCATTGTGGGGGTGCCACCCCTCTGGCGCCCCCCCAGAGCTGGTGTGGCCAACTCCACTGACCCAGGGCACCTTTGGGTCACTCTAGGGACACCCTGGGGACACTGGGGTGCTGGGGGACACTGGGGGCACCCTGGGGACACTTTGGGGGTGCCACTATGGGGGGTGCCACCCTCTGGTGACCCCCCCAGAGCTGGTGAAAAACATGGGTGTGGCCAACTCCACTGACCCCAGGGCACCTTTGGGACACTCTGGGGACACCCCTGGGGACACTGGGGGTCCCAGGGGACACTTTGGGGGTCCCTGGGGACACTTTGGGGGTGCCACTCTGGAAGTGCCACCCTCTGGTGCCCCCCCAGAGTTGGTGAAAAACACGGGTGTGGCCAACTCCACTGACCCCAGAGCACCTTTGGGTCACTCTGGGGATCCCAGGGGAACTCTGGGGGTCCCAGGGCACTCTGGGGGTCCGGGGGACACTGGGGCACCCTGGGGACACTGAGGGTGCCGTTCTGGGGGTGCCACCCTCTGGTGCCCCCCCAGAGCTGGTGAAAAACACGGGTGTGGCCAACTCCACTGACCCCAGGGCACCTTTGGGACACTCTGGGGGCACCCTGGGGACACTGGGGGTCCAGGGGACACTCTGGGGGTCCCAGGGGACACTTTGGGGGGTGCCATTGTGGGGGTGCCACCCTCTGGTGACCCCACAGAGCTCATGAAAAATGCAGGTGTGTCCAACTCCACTGACCCCAGGGCACCTTTGGGTCACACTGGGGGTCCCAGGGGTCCCTCTGGGGCACCCTGGGGGAGCCAGGGACACTTTGGGGGTGCCACCCTCTGGTGACCCCTCCAGAACTGGTGAAAAACACGGGTGTGACCAACTCCACTGACCCCAGGGCACCTTTGGGACACTCGGGGGCACCCTGGGGACCACTGGGGGTCCAGGGGGCACTTTGGGGATCTGGGGGACACGGGGGCACCCTGGGGACACTGGGGGTCCTGGGGACACTCTGGGGGTGCCACTCTGGAAGTGCCAACCTCTGGTGACCCCCCCAGAACTGGTAAAAAATGCAGATGTGGCCCGACTCCACTGACCCCAGGGCACCTTTGGGACACTCTGGGGGCACCCTGGGGACACTGGGGACACCCTGGGGACACTGGGGGTCTGGGGGACACTGGGGGCACCCTGGGGACACTGGGGGTGCCACTATGGGGGTGCCACCTCTGGTGCCCTCACAGAGGTGGTGAAAAACACGGGTGTGACCAACTCCACTGACCCCAGGGCACCCTTTGGGTCACTCTGGGGACACCCTGGGGGACACTGGGGGCACCCTGGGGACACTGGGGCACCCTGGGGACACTGGGGGTGCCAGGGGGCACTTTGGGGGTGCCAGGGGACACTTTGGGGGTGCCATTCTGGGGGTGCCACCCTCTGGTGACCCCCCCAGAGCTGGTGAAAAACACGGGTGTGGCCAACTCGACTGACCCCAGGGCACCTTTGGGACACTCTGGGGTCCCGGGGGACACTGGGGGCACCCTGGGGACACTGTGGGTGCCGTTCTGGGGGTGCCACCCTCTGTGCCCCCCCAGAGCTGGTGAAAAACACAGGTGTGGCCAACTCCACTGACCCCAGGGCACCTTTGGGACACTCTGGGGACACCCTGGGGACACTGGGGGGGAGTCCGGGAGACACTGGGAGCACCCGGGGGACACTTTGGGGGTGCCATTGTGGGGGTGCCACCCTCTGGTGCCCCCCCAGAGCTGGTGAAAAACACGGGTGTGGCCAACTCCACTGACCCCAGGGCACCTTTGGACACTCTGGGGGCACCCTGGGACACTGAGGGCACCCTGGGGACACTGGGGGTGCCATCCTGGGGGTCTTTGGGTGCCCCCCAGGGCTGTTTGGGCTGGTGAACAACGCGGCGTGGCCAACCCCATCGGCCCCACGGAGTGGATGGACATCGAGGATTTCCGCCGCGTCATGGCCGTCAACGCCTTCGGGGCCATCGAGGTGACGCTGCAGCTGCTGCCGCTGCTGAAACGGGCGCGGGGCCGAGTGGTCAACACCTCCAGCGTCCTGGGCCGCGTCTCGGCCAACGGCGGCGGCTACTGCATCTCCAAATTCTGCATCGAGGCCTTCTCGGACAGCCTCAGGTGCGTGCTGACCACAACCCAGCCGGGCCTGGCCTCGGCACTCCGGCCACGGCCTGAGCTGTTTGAACCACACCCTGACCTCTCTGGCCACACCCTGACCTGTCTGACCACACCCTGACCTCTCTGGCCACACCTGACCTCTCTGGCCAAACCCTGACCTGTTTGACCACACCCTGACCTCTCTGGCCACACCTTGCCCTGTTTGAACCACACCCTGACCTCTCTGGCCACATCTTGACCTCTCTGACCACACCTTGACCTGTCTGACCACACCCTGACCTGTCTGGCCACACCCTGACCTCTCTGACCACACCCTGACCCTTCCAGCCACACCCTGACCGTCTGACCACACCCTGACCTGTCTGACCACACCCTGACCTCTCTGGCCACACCCTGACCTGTTTGACCGCACCCTGACCTGTCTGACACACCCTGACCCTTCCAGCCACACCCTGATTTCTCCAGCCACACCCTGACCTCTCTGGCCACACCCTGACCTGTTTGACCACACCCCTGACCCGTCTGACCACACCCTGACCTGTCTGACCACACCCTGGGCCTGCCTCAGCACTCCGGCCACGGCCTGACCTGTTTGACCACACCCTGACCTGTCTGACCACACCCTGACCTCTCCTGCCACACCCTGACCTGTCTGACCACACCCTGACCTGTCTGACCACACCCTGACCTCTCTGGCCATGCCCCAACCTCTCTGACCACACCCTGACCTGTCTGACCACACCCTGACCTCTCCGGCCACACCCTGACCCCTCCGGCCACCCCTGTGACCCCGCTGTCCACCCCGTGTCGCCCCTGGACACGCTGTGACCCCCTCCCCCGGCGCGTCCCCAGGCGGGACATGCGGCACTTTGGGGTCAAGGTCAGCGTGGTCGAGCCGGGCTTCTTCAAGACCAACGTGACGGACCTGGACTCGCTGAGGCGTCGCTGCGGCAGCGCTGGGAGCGCCTGGAGCCGCAGACCCGCAGCAGCTACGGGGAGCACTTCTTCCCCCAGTGTGAGTGGGGCCGGCCTGGGGGGCCAGACCCCCCTCTGGGCCACCCCCCGAACCCCCAATGGCAGCAGCTCAGCCCCTGCCTCAGTTTCCCCTTTCCCTTTATCCCCCAAACCCCAAAATTCAGCATCTCAGCCCTGCCTCAGTTTCCCCTTTCCCTTTATCCCCAAACCCCAAAGTTCAGAATCTCAGCCCTGCCTCAGTTTCCCCTTTCCCTCTATCCCCCAAACCCCAATGGCAGCATCTCAGCCCTGCCTCAGTTTCCCCTTTCTGACCCCTTTTCCTCTCCCCCCAAACCCCAAATCTCACCCCTGCCTCAGTTTCCTTTTCCTCTATCCCCCAAACCCAAATCTCACCCCTGCCTCAGTTTCCCCTTTCCCTCTACCCCCCAAATCCCAAAGTTCAGAATCTCACCCCTGCCTCACTTTCCCCGTTCCTGACCCTTTTTCCTCTTCCCAAACCCCCAAAGTTCAGCAATCCCACCTCTGCCTCAGTTTCCCCTTTCCTCTACCCCCCAAACCCCAAATCCCACCCTGCCTCAGTTTCCCCTTTCCCTTTATCCCCCAAATCCCCAAAGTTCACCATCTCACCCCTGCCTCAGTTTCCCCTTTCCCTTTATCCCCCAAACCCCCAGAGTTCAGCATCCCACCCCAAATCCCACCCCTGCCTCAGTTTCCCCTTTCCTGACCCCTTTCCCTCTCTCCCCAAACCCCAAAGTTCAGAATCTCAGCCCTGCCTCAGTTTCCCTTTACCCCCCAAACCCCAAAGCTCACCCCTGCCTCAGTTCCCTTCCCCTCCACCCCAAAAACCCCAACCCCCCGACTCTCCCCCTCTCCCCTGACCCCCTTTTTTCCCCCCCAGACCTGAAGGTGCAGCGGCTGCTGCTGTCCCTGCTGTGTGACCGGGACCTGTCCAAGGTCACTCGCTGCATCGAGCACGCGCTGCGGCGCAGCACCCGCGCAGCCGCTACAGCGCCGGCTGGGACGCCAAACTGCTCTGGCTGCCCGCCTCCTACCTGCCCTCGGCCCTGGTGGACCTGGCCCTGGCCCTCATCCTGCCCAAACCTGCCCAGAGCGTCCCCTGAGAGCCCCCCCAGACCCCTCCCCAAATAAACCCCCCCAGGGTGGGGAATTGAACCTCGCAAACTCGTCCGTCCTCGCTCTGCTTGCGGTCGAGGATGGAACGGGACCTGGGGACGCTCAGGTGGCACTTGGGGGGTCTCACGGAGCTGGTCCTGGTCCTCATCCTGCCCAAGCCGGCCCAGAGAGCCCCCAGACCCCAAATAAACCCCCCCAGGGTGGAGAATAAACACCTCAAACCTGCCCGGCCTCCTTCTTCCTCGGGTTGCGGTTGGAAGGGGCATTTGGGGACATTGAGGTGGCACCTGAGGATTTGGGGACGTTGGAGGTGGCACCTGAGGATTTGGGGACATTGGGGTGGCACCTGAGGATTTGGGGATGTTGGGATGGCACCTGAGGATTTGGGGACATTGGGGTGGCACCTGAGGGTTTGGGGACATTGGAGGTGGCACCTGAGGATTTGGGGACGTTGGGGTGGCACGTGAGGATTTGGGGACATTGGAGGTGGCACCTGAGGATGTGGGGACATTGGGGTGGCACGTGAGGATTTGGGGACATTGGAGGTGGCACCTGAGGATGTGGGGGACATTGGGGTGGCACGTGAGGATTTGGGGACATTGGAGGTGGCACCTGAGGATTTGGGGACATTGGGGGTGGCCCCCAGAGCCCCCAGAGCCACCAGGACCACTCCCCCAGCCCTACAGGGTCAATGGGGCACAGGGGGACCCCAAAATTCCAGGCTGGACCCCCCTCAAACCCATCAGAGACCCCCCCAGCCCTATGGGACCCCCCCCCAAGCCCCACCGAATCTCACTCAGCTCTCCAGAAGCTTTTCCTCTTTATTGCAAACCCGGGGGGCCCCCCGAGCCCCCAGGACCCCCGGGGGGGCAGGAATTTGGGGGGGCGGGGGCTACATGACCTCGTAGCCGCTGTGGATCCCCCGCATGAGGCAACAGGAGAAGACAACGCCCAGGATCTGGGGGGGAAAAGGGGGACAGTGACACTGGGGGGGGACAGGGACACTGGGGGGGGACAGGGACACTGGGGGGGGCAGGGATACTGGGGGGGGACAGGGACACTGGGGGGGGCAGGGACACTGGGGGGGGGACAGGGACACTGGGGGGGGGTCAGGGACACTTGGGGGGGGACAGGGACACCGAGGGGGGGACAGGGAAACTGGGGGGGGACAGTGACACTGGGGGGGGTCAGGGACACTGGGGGGGGGACAGGGACATTGGGGGGGACAGGGACGCTGGGGGGGGGACAGGGACACTGGGGGGGGGACAGGGACACTTGGGGGGGGGACAGGGACACTGGGGGGGGACAGGACAGGGACACTGGGGGGGGACAGTGACACTTGGGGGGGGGTCAGGGACACTTGGGGGGGACAGGGACACTGGGGGGGACAGGACAGGGACACTGGGGGGGGGACAGTGACACTTGGGGGGGGGACAGTGACCACTTGGGGGGGGGCAGGGACACTGGGGGGGGGCAGGGATGCTGGGGGGGGGGGCTAGGACACTGGGGGGGGGCAGGGACACTGGGGGGGGGGGACAGGGACACTGGGGGGGGGACAGTGACACTGGGGTGGGACAGGGACACTTGGGGGGGGCAGGGACACTGTGGGGGGGGGGCAGGGACACTGGGGGGGGGGTCAGGGACACTGGGGGGGGGCAGGGACACTGGGGGGGGGACAGTGACACTGGGGGGGGACAGGGACACTTGGGGGGGACAGGGACACTGGGTGGGGGGACAGGGACACTGGGGGGGGACAGTGACACTGCGGGGGGGGACAGGGACACTGGGGGGGGGCAGGGACACTGGGGGGGGGACAGGGACACTGGGGGGTGTCAGTTAAATTTGGGGGGTCGGTCAGAAATGGGGGGGGATCAGCTGGACACGGAGGGGGGAGTAAAAAGTGGGGGAAGGGCCAGCTCGACATCGGGGGTCTCAAGACCCTACATTGGGGGGGTCTCACCCCCGCATTTGGGTGTCTCACCCCACATTTGGGGGGGTCTCAGCCCTACATTGGGGGGGTCTCAGCCCCACATTGGGAGGGTCTCACCCCACATTTGGGGGGTCTCACCCCACATTTGGGGGTCTCAGTCCTACATTGGGGGGGTCTCACCCCACGTTTGGGGGTCTCAGCTCCACATTGGAGAGGGTTCACCCTGCATTTGGGGGTCTCACCCCGCAATTTGGGGGGCCCTCAGGTCCATATCAGGGGTCTCACTTCACATTTGGGGGGGGTCTCGGCCCTACACTTGGGGGTCCCAGCCCCACCCGGGGGTCTCACCCCACATTTGGGGGTCTCAGCCCTACATTGGGGGGGTCTCACCCCGCATTTGGGGATCTCAGCCCCACATTTGGGGGTCTCAGCCCTACATTGGGGGGGTCTCACCCCACATTTGGGGGTCTCACCCCGCATTTGGGGGGTCTCAGCCCTACATTGGGGGTCCCAGCCCCAGCCGGGGGTCTCACCTCGAAGCAGGCGATGCCCAGCGCCACGGCGGCCAGCACCAGCACGCTGCTCTGCAGCCAGGCCTCCAGGCTGGGCAGGCAGCCCTGGGGGGCACGGGGGGGTCAGGGGGCTCGGGGACCCCCCGAGGGGAACAGGGACACTGCTCAGACCCCTGAACCCCCCCGAACCCCCCTCTGTGACCACCCCAGACCCCCCCCAAACCCCTCTGTGACCCCCACACCCCTCTGTGAATCCCCAGACCCCTCTGTGACCCCTCAAACCCCTCTGTGACCCCAGACCCCCAAATCCCCCAGACCCCTCTGTGACCCCAGACCCCCAAATCCCCCAGACCCCTCTGTGACCCCCCAGCCCCCCCCAAACCCCTCTGTGACCCCCAGAGCCCCCAAATCCCCCTGACCCCTCTGTGACCCCCCCCAGCCCCCAACTCCCCAGCCCTCTCTGTGACCCCCCAGACCCCTCTGTGACCCCCCCAAACCCCCTCTGTGACCCCCCCCAGCCCCCAACTCCCCCAGACCCCTCTGTGACCCCCCAGCCCCCAACTCCCCTTGATCCCCCACACACCCCCAGACCCCCACCTCTGTGACCCCCCAGCCCCCTCTGTGACCCCCCCAGACCCCCCCAAACCCCTCTGTGACCCCCCCAGCCCCCAACTCCCCCAGACCCCTCTGTGACCCTCCCAGACCCCTCTGTGACCCCTCCAAACCCCCTCTGTGACCCCCCAGACCCCTCTGTGACCCCCCAGACCTGTCTGTGACCCCCCCAGACCCCCCCAAACCCCTCTGTGACCCCCCCAGACCCCTCTGTGACCCCCCAGCCCCCAACTCCCCCAGACCCCTCTGTGACCCCCCCTAACCCCTCTGTGACCCCCCAGCCCCCAACTCCCCTTGATCCCCCACACCCCCCCAGACCCCCTCTGTGACCCCCCCCAAACCCCCTCACTGACCCCTCCCAACCTCTCAAACTCCACCCCCTCTCTCCCCTCAGTCCCCCCCCCCCCCCAGGGTCCCTCAGGATTTTGGGGCGGGGTCTCACCTGTGTGTAGACGGTGGCGGGGGTGGGCCGCAGGTTGCAGGAGTCGCTGCTGCGGCGGCAGCAGCTGCGGGGCACGGTGTCATTGTCCCCAAAGCGCGGCACGCGGGCCCAGTCGGTGTAATTGTGCACCCCGCAGCAGGAGAACTGCGACCCCAAAAACAACAACGGGGTGGGAATGCTGGGGAGGGGGGGCAGGAGCGGCAGCCCCCTCCCAAATTGGGGGTGAGCTCCTCCCTGCACCCCCCGAGGCTGGGGGGCACAGGGGTGGGTCAGGGGCTCGGTGTGAGGGTTTATTTGGGTTTGTTGGCGTTGTGCAAGGGTTAGAAGTGAGGGATGAATGCGTGTGCAAGGACAGGTGTGTGCATGTGTGTACGTTGGTGTGTAAACAGAATACATGATACATGTGTACATACATGTATATAACACGCCTACGTAAATATAATACATGTATGTATGTATGTAAATATAGTACACGTATATCTATATATAACATACATATGTAAATATAATACATGTCTATATGTACGTATGTAATACATATATATGTATATATAACGCACATAAGTAAATATAATGCATGTATATATGTATGTATGTATATATAACATACATATGTAAATATGACACGTGTACATACACGTATATAACACGCATACGTAAATATAATACATGTATGCATGTATGAATGTAAATATAGTACATGTATATCTATATATAACATACATACGTAAATATAATACATGTCTATATGTACGTATGTAAATATAATACATATATACGTATATATAACGCACATATGTAAATATAATGCATGTATATATGTATGTATGTATATATAACATACATATGTAAATATGAAACGTGTGCATACATGTATATAACACACATATGTAAATATAATAACTGTATATATGTATGAAAATATAATACATATATATGTATATATGACATATATATGTAAATATAATACGTGTCTATATGTACGTATATAAATGTAATACATATATATATATAACACATATATGTAAATATAATGCATGTATATATGCATATATATGTATATATAACATGCATATGTAAATATGACACATGTGACATACATGTATATAACACGCATATGTAAATATAATACATGTCTATATGTATGTATGTAAATATAATACATATATATGTATATATCACACACATATGTAAATATAATGCATGTATATATGCATATATGTATATATAACATGCATATGTGAATATAATACATGGATATATGTACGTATGTAAATATAATACATATATATGTATATAAAACACACATATGTAAATATGTGTCCTCTATATATGTGTATATAACATACATGTGCATATATAATACATGCATGCATGTATATTTGTATATATGTGTATAATATATAATATATAATATATTATATATTATATATTATATGTGACATAGTATATACTATATTTGTATACATATATGTGTATATAACTTACATGTGTTTTATATGCATATATTATATATATTGTATAATACGTATTATATTTGTATATTATATAGTATATATGTATACGTATATGTGTAATATATGTATGTACATATATATTTATATAAGTATATATAATTATACAATGTTATATATTACATTACATATTACATGTTATATGTTATATATAATATAATACATAATAATATAATATATATGATTAAGATGATATAAGATATACTACATATTATATATTATATATTATATATTTTTTATTATATATTATATATTATATATTATATATTATATATTATATATTATATATTATATACCATATATCAGTATCATATATGCTAATGTTATATATTTATATAATATATTTATATTACATTATATTATATGTATAGATATGTGTATATATCATATATACACATATAATATAATATAATATAATATAATATAATATAATATAAACTGTGTTTATGTCTATGCATGCGTAACAGGCTGCTGGATTGAAAGGAGATCATTATTAAAGAAGATCAGCCAGTCAGTAAATGTGCCCTGAGCTAAATGCCGAGCACCCCGCACAACAAAAATAAAAATTATTATTATATTATTATTATTATCATTATTATTATTTATTTAACTTTCACTTTTCTATCCCTCATTATCTCTTTTCGTTCAACCTGTAAACAGTGGGAGCGGGCGAGTTCCGGCTCACCCTCCTTCTGCACGGTGTCCAGGCCAGCGTCAGCGCAGGGTCCAGCTCGTAGCTCCGCATGGCCTCCCAGAGCCCCTCCTCCACCAGCCCGTGCACCTGGGGGGGGGCAGCGACCCCCGGGTGGGGGGCACGACAGTCAGTGCCTTTGTGACCCCCCCTTGTGACCCTGCCAGGTGACCCCCCCGTGTGACCCCCAGTTTGTGACCCCCCCTTGTGACCCCCATGTGACCCATGTGACCCCCCATGACCCCTCATGTGACACCCATTGTGACCCCCCTTTGTGACACCCCCAGGTGACCCCCCCTCTGTGACCCCCCCACATGACCCCCTTTGTGACCCCCCATGTGACCCCATGTGACCCCAGTTTGTGACCCCCCCATGTGACCCCCCCCTTGTGACCCCCATGTGACCCCATGTGACCCCCCACATGACCCCTCATTTGACACCCATGTGACCCCCCCTTTGTGACCCTCCCTTTGTGACCCCATGACCCCCCCAAGTGACCCCCCCTTGTGACCCCCCCTCTGTGACCCCCCCCGTGACCCCCCTTTGTGACCCCCCTCTATGACCCCCCCAGGTGACCCCCCCTCTGTGACCCCCCTTGTGACCCCCCCACGTGACCCCCTTGTGACCCCATGTGACCCCCACATGACCCCTCATGTGACACCCATGTGACCCCCCCCTTGTGACCCCCCATGACCTCCCCATGTGACCCCCCCCTTGTGACCCCCCATGAGACCCCCCTTTGTGACCTCCCTTGTGACCCCTCCTGTGTGACCCCACTTGCGACCCCCCCAACTCAGCCCTTCACTGCGACCCCCCGACTCCATTTCCCCACCCTGACCCCCCACTGTGACCTGACCCCCACCCAACCCCCCCCAAGCCCCCCAGAGTCCCCCCTCCCCCGGGTATGGGGGGACAGAGACCCTGGGGGGCTCAGGGGGGGTCAGAGCCCCCCGGGGGGGGGGGGTCGGGGGGTGGGACCCCCACCTTGGGCCTGAGGACGTATGCCGGCGATGGCGGCGGCGACCTCCACCAGGAAGATGAGGCTGAGCAGGACAGCGAACTGGGGGGGCACGGGGGGGTCACGGGGGGGGTCTGGGGGGCCCCGGGGGGCTTCCAGCAGAGGTGCAGGGGCGGGGGGGGGGGTTAGAGCAGAGGTTGGGGGGGGGGTCCTAGTGGGGATTAGGGTGGGGGGCTCGGGGGGGGGGTCCCAGTGGGGCTTATGGGGGGTCAGGTCATGGTGGGGAGGTCACAGTTGGGGGGTCAAATGGGGGGGGGGGGGTCAGGGTGGAGGTGGGGTCCCGGTGGAGAAATCAGGTGGGGAGGGGTCACAATGAAGGGCTGAGCTGGGGGGGTCACAAGGGGGGGTCATAAAGGGGGGGGTCACAATGGGGGGGTCACGGGGGGGGTCACAAAGGGGAGGGTCACAAAGGGGGGGGTCGGGGGGGTCATAAGGGGGGGGTCACAAGGGAGGGGTCACAAAGGGGGGGGTCGGGGGGGTCCGGGGGGGTCACAAGGGGGGTCACAAAGGGGGGGTCACAAGGGAGGGGCACAAGGGGGGGGGCACAAGGCGGGGATCACAAGGGGGGGGTCACAAGGGGGGGGTCACAAGGGGGGGGCACAAGGCGGGGGTCACAAGGGGGGGGTCACAAGGGGTCAGTGACTCTGCTGTCCCCACACAGGGCTGGGCCGGGGGGGTCCTGCTGGGGGTGGGCCCTGGAGGGGGTGGTCCCAGTGCCGGGGCTGGGTCAGGGGTCCGGGGGGGCTGCCGGGGGGGGTGGTCCCGATGGCGGGGCTGGGTCGGGGGTCCGGGGGGGTCCTGCCGGGGGGGGTGGTCCCGATGCCGGGGCTGGGTCAGGGGTCCCGGGGTCCTGCCGGGGGCGGGTCCCGGGGGGGTCCTGCCGGGAGGGGGCGGTCCCGATGCTGGGGCTGGGTCAGGGGTCCCGATGCCAGGGATGGGTCAGGGGTCCCGGGGTCCTGCCGGGAGGGGGCGGTCCCGATGCTGGGGCTGGGTCAGGGGTCCCGGGGTGCCGGGGCTGGGTCAGGGGTCCCGGGGGGTCCTGCCGGGGTGGGTCCCGGAGGGGGGGTCCCGATGCCGGGGCTGGGTCAGGGGTCCCGATGCCGGGGCTGGGTCAGGGGTCCCGGGGGGCTGCCGGGGGGGAGGGGTCCCGATGCCGGGGCTGGGTCAGGGGTCCGGGGGGGTCCTGTCGGGGGAGGGTGGTCCCGATGCTGGGGCTGGGTCAGGGGTCCCGATGCCGGGGCTGGGTCAGGGGTCCTGGGGGGCTGCCAGGGGAGGGTCCTGGGGGGGTCCTGCCGGGGGGGGGGCGGTCCCGATGCTGGGGCTGGGTCAGGGTCCCGGGGTGCCGGGGCTGGGTCAGGGGTCCGGATGCCGGGGCTGGGTCGGGGGTCCCGGGGTGCCGGGGCTGGGTCAGGGGTCCCGGGGGGTCCTGCCGGGGCTGGGTCAGGGGTCCCGGGGGTCCTGCCAGGGGCGGTCCCGGGGGGGTCCTGCCGGGCCGCCCCCCCCTCACCGTGGTGACCATGCAGTAACTCTCCTTCCAGGCTCCGCAGCAGCCGAAGAAGGAGGTGAAGAAGACGACGACCCCCACCCCCAGCACCACCACCCCCAGCGGGGTCCAGCTGGACGCGGGCCACCGGGGCCACCGGAGCCTTGCCCAGGGCCACCAGCGCCAGGACGCCGATGACGATCAGAGCCACGCCGCACACCTGGGGGGGGGGCACGGAGCGTCGGGGGGGCAGCCGGGACCCCCCTCAACCCCCACCCACCGCAGAACCCCCTCCCCAAATCCCCCAAATCCCCCCGATTTAGGGACAAATTTGGGAGGAGGGGGCCCCCAGCACAGCCCCCCCCGCCCCGGGGGAGGGGACACGGGAGGGGACACGGGAGGGGACAGCGGCCGCAGCGGGAAGTCCAGGAAGTCCGGCCTTCCGGCCACGCGAGAGCCGCGGGGGGGGGGCCCGACTCCAACCGGGGGCTCATCCCCCCCCCCCCCCCGGGACCCCCCCGCTGCAGGGTCCGGCCCCCACCTGGACCCCCGCGCCGTGCCCGGTGTGCCCGGTGTGGCCGCGGGGCGTGGGCAGAGCTGCACAAACAGCGCGCGGGGGGGGGCGCGGGAGGGGGAGGGGGGGGCTGGCACCGTGTCCCGCCGTGTCACCGTGTCACCGTGTCCCCCCCCTCCGCGTGCCCCGGCTCTCGAGGGGTGACTCAGCCCGGCGCCAGCAGGGTGGGGACAGCTCCCTGCCGGCCTGGGGGGGGACGGGAAAGGGGCTTTGTGTCCCCCCCACCCGTGTCCCTCCCGTGTCCCCTCCCCTGTCCCCCCCCCCGTGGTCCCCCCCGGTCCTCTCGACCCCCCCGTGTCCCCTCCGTGTCCCCCCCCCGTGTCCCCCCCGTGTCCTCCCGACCCCCCCGTGTCCCCTCCCCTGTCCCCCCCGTGTCCCCTCCCCTGTCCCCCCCGTGTCCCTCTCCTGTCCCCCCCCCCACCGTGTTCCCCACCGTGTCCCCCCCCGTGTCCCCTCCCCTGTCCCCACCCCCGTGTCCTCCCGATCCCCCCGTGTCCCCCCCCCGTGTCCCCCCCGTGTCCCCTCCGTGTCCCCCCCCGCCCCGTGTCCCCCTCGTGTCCTCCCGACCCCCCGTGTCCCCCCCCTTGTCCCCCCCGTGTCCCCTCCCCTGTCCCCCCCTCGTGTCCCTCCCTGTCTCCCCCCCCCCGTGTCCCCCGCCCCGTGTCCCCCCCGTGTCCCCCCGTGTCCCCCCCGTGTCCCCTCCGTGTCCCCCCCCGGCCGTTGGCTCTCCCCGCTCTTTCCTCACCCCGACTTCCCCAAAGCCGCCGCTCTCGGGGGTCCCCCCCGGTCCCCCCCCGGTCCCCCCCGGTGTCCCCCCCCGGTCCCCTCGGCTCCTCCCGGTCCTCCCACCCCCCCCCCCCGCCTTGGGGGCCCCGTCCCCCCCCACGGGACAGGATGTGGCTTCACCCAGTGTGACAAACCCCCCCCCCCGTCCCGCCTCCCCCAGCACCGGGGACCCCCCCCCCGCCCAGCACCGGGACCCCCGAAGGCGGCGGTGCGGGAGGCGGGCAGGGGGCGGCGGGGTGGGTCGGTTCGGTTCCGCCGGTGCCGGGACACCCCCCCCCCCAGCCCGGTGCCCCCCCTGCGCGGGCCGCGGGCTCACCCAGAAGATGAAGTTGAAGAAGAAAACCAAGAACTTCACACATTTCATCCCGCCCTCCATCGCCATGGCCGGTCCGTCCTGCGGGAGCCGCCGCTCAGCACCGGCACCGGGCCCGGTACCGCGGCCGGTACCGCTCCCCGCCGCCGAGGAACCGCCGGTCCGGGCCGCGCCTCGCTACCGGTACCGGTCCAGCCCGGCCCGACGCCCCGGCGCCGCTCCCTCCCAGGTCCCGGGCCCGGTTCCGGTGCTGCTTCATCCCCACCGGTCCCGGTGGTCCCGGGACTGCTCTCCCCCTGCCCCGCTCCGGTGCCGCTCCCTCCCCGGTTCCGGTGGTCTCGGTACCACTTTCCCCCCAATCCCCGCGATCCCGGTGCCGTTCCCCCCCCGCGATCCCGGTGCCGTTCCCCCCCCCCAGATCCCGGTGCCGTTCCCCCCCCGATCCCGGTGCCGTTCCCCCCCCGGTCCCGGTGCAGTTCCCCCCCCCGGTCCCGGTGCCGTTCCGCCCGATCCCGGTGCCGTTCCCCCCCCCCCGATCCCGGTGCCGTTCCCCCCGATCCCGGTGCCGTTCCCCCCCGATCCCGGTACCGTTTCCCCCCCCCGGTCCCGGTGCCGTTCCGCCCCGATCCCGGTGCCGTTCCCCCCCGATCCCGGTACCGTTTTCCCCCCCCGGTCCCGGTGCCGTTCTCCCCCCGGTCCCGGTGCCGTTCCCCCCCGATCCCGGTGCCGTTCCACCCCCGATCCCGGTGCCGTTCCCCCCCCGATCCCGGTACCGTTCCCCCCCCCCGTCCCGGTGCCGTTCCCCAGCAATCCCGGTGCCGTTCCCCCCCCGATCCCGGTGCCGTTCCCCACTCGATCCCGGTGCCGTTCCCCCCCGATCCCGGTGCCGTTCCCCCTCCGATCCCGGTGCCGTTCCCCCCCGATCCGGTGCCGTTCCCCCCCCGATCCCGGTGCCGTTCCCCCCGATCCCGGTACCGTTCCCCCCCGATCCCGGTACCGTTCCCCACCCGGTCCCGGCGCTCCCGGCGCTCCCGGTCCCGCTCACCGCCGCCCCTCCCGAGGGCTCCCGATCATGTGACGGGGGCGAGTCAAGGGGCCACCGGGACCGCCCCGGGACCGCCCCGGGACCGGCACCGCCCCCCCCGGCCCAGCACAAACACCAACGGCTGCCAGCGACCCTTTATTGGGGAGGGGACACGGGGGGACATCGAGGGTCCCACACAGGGACCGGGGACCCTGAGCTCCCACCGGGGTCCCAAACGCCCCCGACCCGCACCCCGGGGTCCCAGAGCCCCCCGCACCCCGGGGTCCCAGAGCCCCCCGCACCCGGGGTCCCACTCTCCTTGGTCCCTGCCAGCCTGGTCCGGCACCCCAAAGCCCTCGGGACCCCCCACCCCTCACCCTTGGAGGGTCCCTGTCACCCCTGACCCCGCACCCCAGGGTCCTGGCCCCGCTGTGCTCCACACTCGGGGTCCCTGACCCCCCCAAACCCCCCACCCACATTCCCCAGCCCCTCCACACCCCACACTCGGGGTCCCTGCCCCACCCAAACCCCCCACCCATATTCCCCCAGCCCCCCCACACCCCACACTCGGGGTCCTTGCCCCCCCCAAACCCCCAGCCCACATTCCCCCAGCCCCCCCACACTCGGGGTCCCTGACCCCCCCAAACCCCCCACCCACATTCCCCCAGCCCCTCCACACCCCACACTCGGGGTCCCTGCCCCCCTCAAACCCCCACCCACATTCCCCCAGCCCCTCCACGCCCCACACTCGGGGTCCCTGCCCCCCAAACCCCCCACCCACATTCCCCCAGCCCCCCCACACCCCACACTCGGGGTCCCTGCCCCCCCCCAACCCCCTCCGCCCCGAGCACCCGGTGAGTCCCAGCCCACCGAACCCCCCCACCCCAATATCCCCCATCCCCTCCTGACCCCCCCCCCCCCAAACCCGGGGTCCCCAGCCCCTCTTACACTTCACCCCGGGGTCCCAGCCCCCCAAATCCCCCACTCCCCGCCCCCCCAATGTCCCCCCCCACCCCGGGCGGTGTCACAAGCCGGGCACATCCTCCAGCGCCGCCAGCACCGCCCGCAGGTGCTGGGGGTGCACGAAAGCCACCAACCCCCCCCGGTTTGCCCAGCGCTCGGACCCCCTCCCGGCCCGGCTGCGGTCGGTGGTAGAGCAGCTCGGGGGTCTCCCCGCCGCCCCCCTCCTCCCGCCGAGCCCGCAGCGCCCCCTCCAAAGCCACCACGCCGCCCCCCAGGGCCCGCAGGATGGCGTGGGGGGCGCACGAGTCCCAGGCGAAGGTGGTGGCCTGCGACAGCACGAAGGCGTCCGCCAGCCCCAGCGCCACGCAGAGCAGTTTGTAACCGGCCCCCGCGGCCAGCAGCGGGGGACCCCCGCCCAGCGAGCCCAGAGCCCCCCCGCACCGCCGGGCTCTCGGCGCGGCTCAGCACCACGCGGGGACACGGCCGGGCGGAGGGAGGGGACAGCGAGCACAGCCGAGTGTCACCGTGAGCCACCCCCCAGTGATAGCGGCCCTGCACCTGCGGGAGGGGAGGGACACGGTGGGGACTTCAGCTGGGGGAGGGATGGGGGGATGGGGACCACGGGGTGAGGGGGGACAGGGGGGACAGGGTGGGGGGGATGGGGGAATGGGGACCCCGGGGTGAGGGGGGACAGGGAGCTCAGGGTGGGGGGATGGGGGAATGGGGACCCCGGGGTGAGGGGGGACAGGGGGGACAGGGTGGGGGGGATGGGGGAATGGGGACCCCGGGGTGAGGGGGGACAGGGGGGACAGGGTGGGGGGGATGGGGGAATGGGGACCCCGGGGTGAGGGGGGATAGGGAGCTCAGGGTGGGGGGGATGGGGAATGGGGACCCCGGGGTGAGGGGGGATAGAGACCCAGGGTGGGGGGGATGGGGGGATGGGGACCCCGGGGGGAGGGGGGACAGGGGGGACAGGGTGGGGGGGATGGGGGAATGGGGACCCCGGGGTGTGGGATATGGGGGGTGGGAGCCTGAGTGGGGGGTCAGGGGGGACAGGGACCCCAGGGTGCAGGTTCAGGAATGACAGTGACCCCAAGGAGGTGGATCAGGGACCTTAGGGTGCAGGGTTAGGGGGTGACAGGGACCCCCAGCACAGGGTCAGGGGGTGACAGGGACCCCCAGGGCGGGCTGTGGGTGTACCTGCAGGTCTGGGGGTCCCTCTGGAAGAAGGGCTCGTTGATGACCCCCAGCACGGGGACCCCGGTGTGGCGGTCGAAGGCCCCCACGAGCACCAGGGCCGAGCGCAGCCCCCCGGGGGCGACGCCATCGACGGCGGCCACGTCCTCGCGGCCCCCGATGAACTCGTTGGTGGAGTCTGAGGGGTTTGCCAGGGCGTCAGCGGGGTCCCTGCCCTGTCCCTGTCCCCATCCCCATCCCATCCCATCCCATCCCACCCCATCCCCATCCCATCCCCATCCCACCCCATCCCATCCCATCCCCATCCCATCCCATCCCATCCCATCCCATCCCATCCCATCCCATCCCATCCCATCCCATCCCATCCCATCCCATCCCACCCCATCCATCCATCCCATCCCATCCCATCCCATCCCATCCCATCCCATCCCACCCCATCCCATCCCATCCATCCCATCCCACCCCATCCCATCCCATCCCCATTCCACCCCATCCCATCCCATCCCCATCCCATCCCATCCCATCCCACCCCATCCCATCCCATCCCACCCCATCCCCATCCCATCCCATCCCACCCCATCCCATCCCATCCCATCCCATCCCATCCCCATCCCCACCCCACCCCATCCATCCATCCCATCCCATCCCATCCCATCCCATCCCATCCCATCCCATCCCATCCCATCCCATCCCATCCCATCCCATCCCATCCCATCCCCACCCACCCCATCCATCCCATCCCATCCCATCCCATCCCATCCCATCCCATCCCATCCCATCCCATCCCATCCCATCCCCACCCCACAGCCCCTCACCGATGGGGTCGATCCAGATTCCCAGGTCCCCCGGGGACACTCCAGGGTCGATGCCAGCCAGCTCCGTGTCCCCAAGTGTCACCTCCCGGTGCACGGCCTCTGCCAGCAGCTCGGCCGCCCTCGTCTGCTCGGGGCCCAGCACGGCCAGCAGCAGGGCCGCCGTGTCCCCGGGGGTGGCACAGACCCGCACTGTCACCGTGCCACCTGCCGGGAGCCCAGATCAGCCAGGGACAGGGACAGGGACAGGGACAGGGACAGGGACAGGGACAGGGACAGGGACACAGGGACAGGGACAGGGACAGGGACACAGGGACAGGGACAGGGCACAGAGACATGGCACAGGGACAGGGACAGGGACAGGGACACAGGGACAGGGCACAGGGACAGGGACAGGGACAGGGACAGGGACAGGGACACAGGGACAGGGACAGGGACAGGGACAGGGACACAGGGACAGGGACAGGGACAGGGCACAGAGACATGGCACAGGGACAGGGACAGGGACAGGGACACAGGGACAGGGACAGGGCACAGAGACATGGCACAGGGACAGGGACACGGCACAGGGACAGGGACACAGGGACAGGGACAGGGACAGGGCACAGGGACAGGCACAGAGACAGGGACATAGGGACAGGGCACAGGGACAGGGGACACAGGGCACAGGGACAGGGACACAGCACAGGGACAGGGCACAGCGACACGGCACAGGGACACAGGGACAGGGACAGGGACAGGGACACAGGGACAGGGACACGGCACAGGGACACAGGGACAGGGCACAGGGACAGGGCACAGGGACAGGGACACAGGGACAGGGACAGGGACACAGGGACAGGGACACAGGGACAGGCACAGGGACAGGGACACAGGGACACGGCACAGGGACAGGGCACAGGGACAGGGCACAGGGACAGGGACACAGGGACAGGGACAGGGACACAGGGACAGGGACAGGGACATGGCACAGGGACACGGCACAGGACAGAGACATAGGGACAGGGACACGGCACAGGGACAGGGACATGGCACAGAGACATGGCACAGGGACAGAGACACAGGGACAGGGACACGGCACAGGGACAGGGACAGGGACACAGCACAGGGACACGGCACAGGGACAGGGACAGGGACACAGCACAGGGACCCCCGACTCAGCCCCAGCCCCACAGACCCCAGTGGGGGGGACCCCGAGTCAGCCATGGGAATGTGGGGACATGGGGCAGGGTGACATTGGGATTTGGGGTCACGGAGCATGGAGACCCCCTCCTCAGCCTTGGCCCCACATCCCCCACCCTGCTGTCCCCCAGAGATGTCCCCAGCCTGCTGTCCCCCAGAGATGTCCCCACCCTGCTGTCCCCCAGAGATGTCCCCACGCTGTCCCCACTCACCCTCGGCGTCCCTGAACTCACTGGACTCCTCCCCATGGATGTGCCCCCGCAGCTCGGGGAACTGAGGGGACACCGGGGGGGGCTCAGGGGAGGCTCCGGTGGTGCCACCCCCTCCCCACCCACCCCGGACACCCCCCGGGTTGTCCCCACCTGTGTCCCCAAGTCGTGTTTGATCAGCTCCTGGATCAGGACATCCGCCAGCGTCTTGAAGTCCTGCAGGAACCTGGCGTTCCTGTCGGGCCCCGTCTTCTCGGCCACCAGCAGCCGGAACAGCGGCTCCTCCGCCCGGCACAGCCGCGCCACCTCCGCCGCCTTCTGCGACACCGCCACCAGCGCCTGCAGCAGCCCCGCCATGCCCGGGACAGCGGCGACACCGGGGACAGCGGCCACACCTGCCGGGGACAGCGGCGACACCGGGGACAGCGGCCACACCTGCCCGGGACAGCGGCGGGGTCAGGGACGCGCTCCGGAATGCTCCGAAACGATCCCAAATGTGCACGGGGGGATGCGGGGACAGGGGGATGCGGGGACAGGGCGACATTGGGACATGGGCGTTGGGAATCTGGGGACGCTGGGATGTGGAGAGGTGGGGATTTGGGGACATGGACACGGGGCCGGGGGGATTTGGGGGCGTGGGGACGTTGTCACGGGGAGGTGAGGACGTGGGGACTTTGGGTGACATTGAGGTTTGAGGACAGGGGGGCGTGCAGGTGTTGGGCCATAGGGACAGGGTGACACGGGGACACGGGGACAGAACTGTGGAGACAGGGGTGACGTGGGAAGGTGGGGGGGGTGGGGACACGGGGACGTGGGACACAGGGACATGGGGACATGGGGACATGGGGGTCGTGGCGGTGTGACTGTGGGCACAAGGGGACATGGGGACAGGGTGACACGGGGCTGTGGGGACACGGGGGACGTGGCGATCTCAACGTGGGCACGAGGGGACACGGCAACATAAAGACGCGGCCACACGGGAAATGGCCACGGCGCTGTGGCTGTTGGGGACGCGGGGACACGGGGCTGTCCCCCAGGGTGTCCCCACGGCGGGGTGGACGGGGCTGTCCCCCAGGGTGTCCCCACGGCGGGGTGGCTCTGTCCCGCGGGGACAGGAAGCGGAGGGGACGGCGGGGCGGTCCCCGCTGTTCCCCGCAACGGCCCCAAACTTCCCCCCCTCCCCCGCCACCCCCGCGCCGCCGGGGAACCCCCCCCAGAGCGGGTCCCCACCCCTGGGGACACCCCGGGGACCCTGGGGGACCCTGGGGGCCGCGCCCCGCCCGCGCTGCCGTTACCGGGGCCGCTGACAGCTCCTGCGGGCAGCCCGTGGGCGGGGACGGGGCCGCGTCACGGCCGCGCTTAACCCGCTCGCTGCCGCGGCCCCGCGCGTCCCCGGGGGTCACACCGGAGCGCGGCGACACCGGCGGGCGTCGCGACACCGGCGGGGAGGGGACAAAGGGGGACGCGACCCACCCCCCACCCCCACAGCCGTGAGCTCCGCTCCCCGCGATTGTGACACCGGTGACAGCGGGGCTCGGCGCTGCGGTGGCGGCGGGGGACGCTCGGTGGCGGTGGCGGTGGCGGCGGCGGTGGCGGGGGGTCCCGTGTCGCGTGTCGCGTGTCGCGTGTCGCGTGTCCCCAAAGCGCCCCCCGCTGCAGTTCCGCCCCTCGCCGCCAGGGGGAGCGCTGCCCGCGGCGCTGCGGTACCGGCACCGCCCCCCCCCCCCCCCCCCAAAACCGGGACCGGGGGGCAACGGAGCCGCTCCCCCCCGCCCCCCCCCCTAAAAAACCCCACCGGGACCCTCCCCCGGGGCTCCCCCCAGCCCGGGCCAGCCCTCCCGAGCGCCCCCCCGTCCGCCGGTGCATCCCCCCGGTGGGTTTTCCCCTCTCCATGGTTCTGATGGGGCGAGCACCTGGAAAAGGTGGGGAGGGGGGGGGGGTCCCGGAGGGGTCCCCACGATGATCTCAGGGCCGGGGTCCCCTCGTAACCACCCTGGATCTTCCTGGAAGCGCTGCCCGCTGCCGGTGAGGGGTGGGCAGCCTCCCTCTGTGCCCCTCCCCGGAGCGCCCCCGCCTTGGGGGCAGGACCCCGTGACCCTCGGGGGTCCCCGCGCCCCCCAAGCCGTGGCCGGGCTTCCCTCAGCCGTGCGGGGATGTCCTTGTCCCTCTCGGAACCAGGCTCCTGCAGCACTTCCCGGTGCCGGGATGCTCCAGATTGGGCCGCCTTACCCCCCCCCTCCCCCGACTTTCAGCCCCTCCCGGGGGTCCCCGAGCCCCCCCAACTCCCGGCCGGGCACCCCCGGGCCGGGATCCGCCGCTCCCGGCTGCTCTTGGAATCTCCCGCTGCTCCTGCAGCACTTCCCAGTGCCAGGATGCTCCCGGGGCGGGCACTTTCACCCCCTCCTCACCCTCTGGAGCCCCCCCCCGGGGGTCCCCGAGCCCCTCAACTCCCAGCCGGGCACCCCCGAGCCGCTGCCCGTGGCTCCTGGAAGCTGCGGCTGGCGACCCCCGCCTGTCCCCGGTTCTGCACCGAGCCGGGGGGAGCTCGGGGGCTGCCGGGGGGGGCCGGGACGCGCAGCCCGGGGGGCGGGCGCACTTGCCGGGACGCGGATCCATCCCGCCGCACTTGCCGGGAGCCGGAGCCGGGACCGCGCCGCCCCCCGGGCCCCCCCCCCCGGAGCCGAGGGGCGGGCGGGGGGTGCCCGAGCGCACCGGGCGGCGGCGGGGCCGTTCCCGGGGCTCGGGGGGCCGGCGGCGGCTGGTGCCAAGCCCCTGCCAGAACCTCTTTTGTGCGCCCGCAGCCAATCAAGGCCGCTGACGACACACTTCTCTTGGGGTATAAAACCCCGGGGCCGCCGCTACCGCCGCTTTTTTTCATCCCCCCCCCCCCCTTCGGCCCCCCCCGGGGTCCCCGCTTCCCCGCCCCCGCCGCCGTTACCGCCTTCCCCCCCTTGCGCGCTGCGGTGGAAGCGGGGCGGGGGGGCGGCCCGGTGGGGAAGGGTTTGCTTATTTTCTTTTTTTTTTTTTTTTTTTTTTCTTTCTTTTTTATTTTTTTTTTCGCCCTCCCTCTTCTTTTTTTTTTAATTTTTTTTAAATTTCTTAATATATTTTTTTAATTATTAATTTTTTTTTTAATTCCCCCTCGTCCTTCCGATGTATTTTTTGCTCTCCCCCCCCGGCATGGCCCCGCTGTGGTGGCTGCTGGGTTCGCTGGTGGCCGCGGTAGCGGGCGGGGGGTCGGTGGTAGAGCAGCCCCCCGCCTCCGAACCCGCCTGCCCCGTGTGCCTGTGGCGGCGGCAGAGCAAAGAGCTGCGGCTGGAGAGCATCAAGTCGCAGATCCTGAGCAAGCTGCGGCTGAAGGAAGCGCCCAACATCACCCGGGAGGTGGTGAAGCAGCTGCTGCCCAAGGCCCCCCCGCTCCAGCAGCTCCTGGACCTCCACGACTTCCAGGGGGACTCGCTGCAGCACGACGAGTACCTGGAGGAGGACGAGTACCACGCCACCACCGAGACCGTCATCAGCATGGCCCAGGAAAGTCAGTGCCGCCCTTTGTTCCGCTGCAAACTTCGCCGGAGGATCCCCCCTCCCCACCCCCGTGCCTCAGCCCCCCGGCCCCGGCAGGGATCCCCCCCCCCCGGCCGCCCCGCCTCGGGTCCCCTCGCTGCCCCCTCCCCGTTCGTCACCGAGGTCCCTGCGGGGCGCCCCATCCTTCGCTGAGCCCCCCCCGGTGCTCCCCGAGTCCTCCCCGGGCGTCCCTGAGCCCCTCCCGGGCCCTTCTGGTGTCCCCCCCCCACGGTCCGTGCGGGTCCCGCGGGGACGCTGCGTGTGCGCGGGGATGGGGGACAGGGACAGGGGACAGGGACAGGGAGATGGGGGACAGGGGGACAAGGGGACAAGGGGACAGGGGACAGAGGGAGAGAGGGACAGGGGACAGGGAAATGGGGGACAGGGGGACAGGAGGACAAGGGGACAGGGACAGGGGACAGGGAAATGGGGGACAGGGGGACAGGGGGACAGGGAGATGGAGGACAGGGGGACAGGACAGCGCAGCAGGAACTGGGAGAGGGGCCCGGTGCTGGGGACCAGGAGCTGGCACTGGGTGCTGGGGTTGGGGACCCGGTGCTGACACTGGGAGCTGGGAGCTGGGAACTGGTTCTGAGTGCTGGGACCTGGCACTGGAACGTACTGGGAGCTGGGAGCTGGGAACTGGGACTGGGAACTGGGAGCTGGGACTGGGAGCTGGGAGCTGGGACTGGGACTGGGAACTGGGACTGGGAGCTGGAACTGGGACTGGGAGCTGGGACTGGGACTGGGACTGGGACTGGGACTGGGAGCTGAGACTGGGAACTGGGAGCTGGGAACTGGGACTGGGAGCTGGAACTGGTACTGGGACTGGGACTGGGAGCTGGGACTGGGAACTGGGAGCTGGGAACTGGGAGCTGGGAACTGGGAGCTGGGAGCTGGGAGCAGCAGCTGGCCCAGCACCAGCACTGGGACCCGGCCCTGGGAACTGGGACTGGGAACTGAGACAGGGCACTGGGACTGGGACTGGGGACTGGGATTCAGACAGGAACTGGGGCCTGGGAACTGGGACTGGGGGCTGAGACAGGACTGGGAAATGGGAACTGAGACTGGGGACAGGGGACAGGGAGCTGAGAGGACACTGGGGAGTGGGAACTGAAACTGGGGACTGGGCACTGGGAGTTGGGACTGGGAGCTGGGACTGGGCACTGGGAGCTGGGACTGGGAGCTGGGACTGGGAGCTGAGAGTGGGCACTGGGAGCTGGGACTGGGCACTGGGAGCTGGGACTGGGAGCTGGGAGCTGGGACTGGGAGCTGAGACTGGGCACTGGGAGCTGGGACTGGGAGCTGGGACTGGGCGCTGTCACCAGGCGCTGTCACCAGGCACTGCCACCGCTCAGCAGTGGCACTGGGAGCTGGCACCGGGCACTGGGAGCTGGGACTGGGGGCACAGGGCGGGTGGCACGGCCACCTGGCAGTCCCCAGGGCACGTGGCAGGGTGACAGCAGGGTGACAAACAGGGTGACAGCAGGGTGACAAACAGGGTGACGGCAAGGCCACAACAAGGTGACAACAGGGTGACAAAACAGGGTGACAGCAGGGTGATGGCAAGGTGGCAGCAGGGTGACAGCAGGGTGGCAGCAGGGTGGTGACAGGGTGACTGCTGGGGACAGGCCAGCGCAGCCAGGGGTCCCTGCTGGGACAGCGGGGAGGGGACAGCGGGGACTCGGCTCGGCTCCGCCCCCCCTCCCCTGCCTCAGTTTCCCCCGGGATTTCTCCACCTGCTCCCGGCGCGGGACCCCCGGGGCGACCCCCGGGGGTGGGGGGGGGGGGTGGGCGAGGGGCCGGGGGCGAAGGGCGAGCGGAAGGGAGGGAGGTGTGAGGCGCTGCCGCCCCCTCCCCGAATTTCCTTCCCAGGCATTAAATGCGCTCGGGCGGCTTTGAAATTTTATTACCCATAAAATTGACGACACGCTGGGGTTTTCCTCCCCCGGGCCTCGGGCCCCCCCATCCCCGCCCCTTTGGCAGCTCGAGGGGCCCCCCAAAAATAAAAGGGCAGAGCCCTCCCCTCAGCCGGGGGTCCCGTGAGCCCGGACCCCCGGCCGGATGCTCTCTGGGGAGGGGCGGGGGGCTGCTCTCCGTTATTATTTTGATTTTTTTTTTTTTTTTCTCCTCTCTCTCTCCGCTCGCCCCCCGCCCCCCCCCCGGCAATTGCGGGGTTTTTATGGTTCCTGAACAGAAGGAGGGGAAGGGGCTTTATGGGCCATAAAGCTCTCGGGTTCCCCCCGCCCCCCCAGCCCTCCCGGGGGGGTTTCGGGGCCGAGCAGCCCGGGGTCGGTAATTGGCTCCTAAAGCCATCGAGGGGCTCTACCCGTGACCCCCGCGACCCGCGGGGGGTGGGGAGCTTAATGAGACACGGGGGGGGGGGGCTTGGGGGGGCTCGGGGCTGGAGGGGCTCGGGGGGAGCCGCTCAAGGTCAGCGTGACAGCGTGGGGACACAGGGACATGGGGACAGAGGGACACGGAGACATGGGGACACGGGGATGTGGGGACATGGGGACGTGGGGATAAGGGGACACAGGGACATGGGGACACCAGGACACAGGGACATGGGGACACAGGGACGTGGGGACACAGGGACATGGGGACATGGGGACATGGGGACATGGGGACATGGGGACATGGGGACATGGGGACGTGGGGACATGGGGACACAGGGACATGGGGACACAGGGACACGGGGACACAGGGACACGGGGATGTGGGGACATGGAGATTTGGGGACACAGGGACGTGGGGATATGGGGACACAGGGACACGGGGACATGGGGACATGGGGACATGGGGACATGGGGACACAGGGACATGGGGACACAGGGACACGGGGATGTGGGGACATGGAGATTTGGGGACACAGGGACGTGGGGATAAGGGGACACAGGGACATGGGGACAGAGGGACACGGGGACACAGGGACAGGGGGATGTGGGGATGTGGGGGCACAGGGATAAGGGGACACAGGGACATGAGGACGTGGGGACAGAGGGACACGGGGACATGGGGATGCAAGGACCTGGGGACATGAGAACATAGGGACGTGGGGACACAGGGACATGAGGACAGAGGGACACAGGGACACAGGGACATGGGGACGTGGGGATGTGGGGACACGGGGACACCAGGACATAGGGACAAGGGGACACAGGGACATGAGGACAGAGGGACATGGGGACACGGGGACATGGGGACGTGGGGATGCAAGGACCTGGGGACATGGGGACACACAGAGATGAGGATATGAGGACAGGGACATGAGGACATAGGGACGTGGGGACACAGGGACATGAGGACAGAGGGACACCAGGACACAGGGACGTGGGGACACAGGGATGTGGGGACAGAGGGACACAGGGACGTGGGGACAGCGCCGAGCACCTCGTAGGGGCGCGGGCGGGGGGGGGTGTAGCCCGGAGCTGGGGGGCCGCGCTCGGGGGGCCCCGAATGCGGAACAAAGAGCGGGGAGGGGGGGGCCCGGGGGCCGCCCCCCGCCCGGCACAGGCCCAGCTGTGACCGGTGTCCCGGTAACCTTTATCCCCCGTTGCCACAGCGACGGGCCGAGCATCCTGGCACGGCGGGCAGCGGGGCACGGCCCCCCCGCCGGACCCCCCCTCACCCAGCCCCGTGTCCCCCCCAGGGCTGGCAGGGGACACAGCGCTGTCCCCAATGTCCCCAAGGACGGGGGGTTTGGTGGCCGCTCTCCAGGACTCGCCCCCCCCCCCCCCGGTGGCACCTCCCACCTGAAGCCCCCCAAATCCCCCCCAAATCCCCCCCCCCAGCACTCCCCGGGCGCTGCGGTGTCACCTCACCCCTGGGTGACAGCACCGGGTGACAAAGCCCCCCCGCCGAGGCGCTGGGGGTGATGGGGGGGGGTCTCACTCATGGCTGTGAGCACCGGGGGGTGCTGAGTTTGAGTTGCCTGGGGGGGGGTCCCCGCGACCCCCAGCCCCATTTGCGAGCGGCGGGGCCGGGTTGGGGAGGGGAGGCGACATTCCCGGTGTCGTGACCCCCGCGGGGCCGGCGAGGCCGCGGCGCAGCAGCAAATGGCCCCGGCTGCAGCTGGGCGCTATTAAACCTGACCGGGGCGGGCAGGGGGCGGGGGCTGCGCCGGGGGGGCGGCGGTGGGGTGGGGGGGGGGGGGGGGCAAATTCCCAGCTCAATTCGACACAGATGTGGGGCCGGGCCGCCAGGGCGACCCCCGGAGCCGGGGGATGCTCGGGGGTGTCACTGGTGGCGCTGGGGTTTTGTCACCTCCCGGTTTTTTTTTGGGGGGGGGGCTGCGGGAGCCTCCCCCCGAGATGTGGGGCTGTCCCCCCGCCCCCCCACCCCACCCCGAGGTGCGGGGCTGCCCCCCGAGCAGCCGGGGGGGATGCGGGGGGTGGGATCAGGAGGAGTCGCGGCCCCGAGCAGGTGCTGCGGAGCCCCCCCCGCCCCACTCAGCCCGGGACCCCCCCTCGCCCCCCACCCCCGCTCCGGACCCATCCTGAGCCCCCCGGGGCCGCGGGTCAGGGGGCGAGCGGGGACCTCCTCGCGGGCGACCCCCGGGGCGGCCTCTGACCCGACCTTCACCTCCTAACGACCGGGGAGGGGCTGCCCCGACCCCGCGCCGCTCGGGGGTCCCGCAGCGGGGGCCGGGGGGTCAGAGTGCGCCTCGGGGGTCTCAGGGGGTGGGAGGGTCACGGGAGAGCTGCCAGGGGGGCTCCCGGAGTGCGGCTCGGGGGTCCAAGTGCGGGGCTGGAGGGTCCCGGGGTGGGGCCGGGGGCTCCCAGAGAGAGACTCGGGGGTCTCACAGAGGGGCTCAAGTCCCGGAGTGAGGTTGAAGGGGGGTCCCAGGATGAGGCTCGGGGGTCCCAGTGCGGGGCTGGAGGGTCTCAAATGGGGCTGGGGGATCCCGCGGTCCCTGAGTGTGGGGCTGGGGGCTCCCAGAGAGGGACTCGGGGGTCTCACACAGGGGCTCAAGTCCCGGAGTGAGGTTGAGGGGGGGGTGTCCCACCCAGGATGAGCCTCGGGGGGTCCCAGTGTGGGGCTGGAGCAT
The DNA here is from genome assembly GCA_016584745.2 of Phylloscopus trochilus trochilus. Lineage (NCBI taxonomy): Eukaryota > Metazoa > Chordata > Aves > Passeriformes > Phylloscopidae > Phylloscopus > Phylloscopus trochilus. The sequence continues at coordinate 11,143 of WQNJ02000241.1, read as the reverse complement.
CCCAGATGGGGCTCGGGGCTCCGTGGGGCCGGGGGCTCCCAGAGAGAGACTCGGGGGTCTCACAGAGGGGCTCAGGTCCCGGAGTGGGGCTGAGGGGGGGGTCCCGGAGTGCGGCTCGGGGGTCCCAGTGTGAGGGTCCCAGATGGGGCTGGGGGATCCCGCGGTCCCGGGGTGGGGCCGGGGGCTCCCAGAGAGAGACTCGGGGGTCTCAATCCCGGAGTGGGGCTGAGGGGGGGTCCCAGGATGAGGCTCGGGGGGTCCCAGTGCGGGGCTGGAGGGTCCCAGATGGGGCTCGGGGCTCCCAGAGAGAGACTCGGGGGTCTCACAGAGGGGCTGAGGCTGAGGGGGGGGGTTGGTCCCACCCAGGACGAGCCTCGGGGGGGTTCCCAAAGCGCGGGGTGGGGGCTCCCAAAGCCCCCTCTCTGACGCCTCCTCCTCCTCCTCCTCCTCCTCCTCCTCCTCCTCCTCCTCCTCCTGCCTCCCCCCGCAGCGGACCCGGCGGTGCAGATCGAGGGCAACCCGCACTGCTGCTTCTTCAACTTCAGCCCCAAGATCATGTTCACCAAGGTGGTGAAGGCGCAGCTGTGGGTGTACCTGCGGCCGGTGCAGCACACCTCCACCGTCTACCTGCAGATCCTGCGCCTCAAGCCCGTCACGGACGAGGGCAGCCGCCACATCCGCATCCGCTCGCTGAAGATCGAGCTCAACTCGCGCTCGGGTCACTGGCAGAGCATCGATTTCAAACACGTCCTGCAGAACTGGTTCAAGCAGCCGCACAACAATTGGGGCATCGAGATCAACGCCTTCGACCCCAACGGCAACGACCTGGCTGTCACCTCGCTGGGGCCCGGCGCTGAGGGGCTGGTGGGTGGCACCGGCCTGGGGGGGGTCCTCAGGGGGGTAGAGGGGTGGGTGGAGGGGGCGGCTCTGGGGGGTTCTGAGGGGGTGGTGGCAGCGCTGGGGGAGGACAGTGACAGGTCATGGGGACAAGTGACAGGTCTGTGAGGATGGTCACAGGTCATGGGGACAGTGACAGGTCATGGGGACAGTGACAGGTCATGGGGACAAGTGACAGCTCTGTGAGGATGGTCACAGGTCATGGGGACAGTGACAGGTCTGGGGGACAGTGACAGGACTGGGGGACAGTGACAGGACTGGGGGACAGTGACAGCTCTGAGGGGCTGGTGACAGCCCTGGGGGATGACAGTGGCAGATCTGGGGGACAGTGACAGCTCTGTGAGGATGGTCACAGGTCGTGGGGACAGTGACAGGTCATGGGGACAAGTGACAGGACTGGGGGACAGTGACAGCTCTGTGAGGATGGTCACAGGTCATGGGGACAGTGACAGTTCCGTAGGGCTGGTGACAACCCTGGGAGATGACAGTGACAAGTCTGGGGGACAGTGACAGGTCTGGGGACAGTGACAGCTCTGTGAGGATGGTCACAGGTCGTGGGGACAGTGACAGCTCTGAGGGGCTGGTGACGGTTTAGGGAGGGTGCTCACAGGTCATGGGGACAAGTGACAGTTCCATGGGGCTGGTGACAGGACAGGGGGACAGTGACAGGTCTGGGGGACAGTGACAGCTCTGTGAGGATGGTGACAGGTCATGGGGACAAGTGACAGTTCCGTGGGGCTGGTGACAGGACAGGGGGACAGTGACAGGTCATGGGGACAGTGACAGGTCATGGGGACAGTGACAGCTCTGTGAGGATGGTCACAGGTCACGGGGACAAGTGACAGTTCCGTGGGGCTGGCCACAACTTTGTGGGGACAATAACAGCTCCGTGGGGGAAGTGACATCCCCCGTAGGGGTGGTGGCAGCTCTGTGGTGACAGTGACACTCTCATAGACTGGGTGGCAGCTCCATGGGGCTGGTGACACCCCCAGGGAATGCCACCACCCCCAGGGAATGCCACCACCCCCCCTGGCACCTCCTCCCTGCCCAGCGCAGCGCGGGGACATCTCAGCACAGTCCCCGTGTCCCCTCACCGCTGTGCCCGTGTCCCCCAGCACCGTCCCATGTGTCCTCTCATCACTGCCTGTGTCCCCTCACCGTTGTCCTCCGTGTCCCCATGTCCCCTCACTGCTGTTCCCTGTGTCCCCTCGGCTGTCCCCTGTCCCCCAGCACTGTCCCCTGCATTCCCCCTTGTCCCCTTGCTGTTGTTCCCAGTGTCCCCTCACCCCTGTCCCTGTCCCCTCACCGCTGTCCCCCAGCGCTGTCCCCATGTCCCCTGTGCCCCCTCACTGCTGTCCCTGTCCCTGTCCCCTCACGGCTCTTCCTGTCCCCCAGCACTGTCCCTGTGTCCCCTCTGTCCCCTCACTACTGTCCCTGTCCCCTCACCGCTGTCCCCTGTCCCCTGTCCCCTGTCCCCCAGCACTGTCCCTGTGTCCTCTCTGTCCCCTCACCACTGTCCCTGTCCCCTGACCGCTGTCCCTGTTCCCCCAGCACTGTCCCCTCTGTCCCCTGACTGCTGTCCCTGTCCCCCAGCCCTGTCCCTGTCCCCTGACTGCTGTCCCCTGTCCCCCAGCCCTGTCCCTGTGTCCCCTCACCGCTGTCCCTGTCCCCAGCACTGTCCCCTGACCACTGTCCCTGTCCCCTGACCACTGTCCCTGTCCCCTGACCGCTGTCTCTGTGTCCCCTCACAGCTGTCCCTGTCCCCTGACCGCTGTCCCTGTCCCCCAGCACTGTCCCCTGTGTCCCCCGTGTCCCCTGACCCCTGTCCCTGTCCCCTCACCGCTGTCTCCTGTCCCCCAGCACTGTCTCCTGTCCCCTCACCGCTGTCCCCTGTGTCCCCCATGTCCCCTGACCGCTCTCCCCGTCCCCAGCCCTGTCCCCGTGTCCCCTCTGTCCCCTCACTGCTGTCCCTGTCCCCTGACCGCTCTCCCTGTCCCCTCACCGCTGTCCCTGTCCCCTCACCCCTGTCCTTGTCCCCTGACCGCTCTCCCCGTCCCCAGCACCCCTTCATGGAGCTGCGAGTCCTGGAGAACAACAAACGCTCCCGGCGGAACCTGGGGCTGGACTGCGACGAGCACTCGACGGAGTCGCGCTGCTGCCGCTACCCGCTGACCGTGGACTTCGAGGCGTTCGGCTGGGACTGGATCATCGCCCCCAAGCGCTACAAGGCCAACTACTGCTCGGGCCAGTGCGAGTACATGTTCATGCAGAAGTACCCGCACACGCACCTGGTGCAGCAGGCAAACCCGCGCGGCTCGGCCGGGCCCTGCTGCACGCCCACCAAGATGTCCCCCATCAACATGCTCTACTTCAACGACAAGCAGCAGATCATCTACGGCAAGATCCCCGGCATGGTGGTGGATCGCTGCGGGTGCTCCTAGAGCCGCCGCCTGCCGTCCCCTCCCTTCTTCTTCTTCTTCTTCTTCTTCTCTTCCTCCTCCTCCTCCTCCTGCCCTGCCCCCCCGCAGAGCACCTCGGGGGTGCCCCTCGGAGCGAGACCCCAAACCCACCCCACCCCACCCACCCCCCGCGCCGCCGCCGCCGCCTCGGACTCCTCAGTTTTGTATTCCGCTTTTTTTTTTTTTTTTTTGGCCTTTTTTTTCTTTTTCTTTTCCTTTTTTCCTTTTCTTTTTCTTTTCCTTTTCCTTTTTTCTTTTCTTTTCTTTTTTCTTTTTCTTTTCTTTTTTTTTTCTTTTTTTTTTTCTTTTTCTTTTTTTCCTTTTTCTTTTTTTTTTGGATTTTTTTTTGTTGTCGTTGTTGGTTCGGGGCGGGGCGGGAAAGCGAGAAGTGACAAAGGCCAAGCGTTGAAATCGGTTTGGATGGCGGAGGGGGGGAGAGGAGGAGGAGGAGGAGGAGGAGGAGAATCCCACGGAGCAGCAGCAGCAGCAGCAGCGGCGAGCCCGCGATCCCACGCGCATTGTGCAATAAAAGCGAGCGGACGGAGAAGGGAACGGGGGGGGGAAGGGGGTCGGGACCCCCACGGGGACACCGCGGGGACACGGCCGCGGGTGGGAGAGCAGGAGGAGGAGGAGGAGGAGGAGGAGGAGGAGGAGGAGGAAGAGCGAGGGCACCCCGCGTCTCCTCGCGCTCCTGGAGCAGCGCTGGGGACACCGCTGGTGACACCCGAGGGGGGGTCACCCCGTCCCCGTGGCCGCAGCGAGGTCCGGCCGCGGGACCCCCCCCCCCGGCACCGGGAGGAATCCGCCTCCCTTCTTTTAATTTATTTATTTATTAATCACCCTCCCGGCCGGCGCTCGCCCCGCTCCCTCCCCTCGCAGCCGGGGCCGCTCCAGCCCGGGGGAGACCCCCGGGAGACCCCCAGGCAAGGAGGGCCGGAGGGGCTGGAGGGTCCGGAGCCTCCGGCCGGGCTTTGGCTGCAGCCCTGGCACCGGCCCCGGGGCCCCGGCGCTCGGCCGGGGGGTGAGGGCGGTCCGGCGGCCCGGGGGTCACCCGGAGGCGACACCAGAATTGTTGGGAGGCTCCGGCTGGGGCTGAAATTCCGCTTACGCCGCACATTCGGCCTCCCGCTGCCCTCGGAGGGGGGGTTTGTTTGGTTTTTTTTTTTCATTTTTTATTTTTATTTTATTTTTCCTTTTTTTTTTTTCCTTTCCTCTCTGTTGTTTGTGTTTGTTTCACGTGAGAACGAACCCCCCGCGTTTTCCCCGAGGCTCCGCCGCGGGGCTCCTGCGGTTCCCTCCCGGCCCCGAGCGATGCAGGCGGGGCCCCGGGAGGAGGCACCGGGAGAGGGGGAGAGGGAGAGAAACCCCCGCGGCCCCCGCGGCCCCCGGCCCCAGCACTTATCCCCAGGGTGCCGGAGGGGCCCGGGGGGGGCTCCGGGCGGGGCTGGGGGGCGAGGGGGGGGTGGGAGAGCGGCCCCGCACCCGCGTAGCAGCACTTAAGGGACTGAAGGACACAGCTCGGGGATGTTTAGCACTTGTCGCCGGCTCCGCCACAGCTCCGCGGAGCCCCCGAAGCGCTTACGGGGGGGGATTTGGGGAGGGGGCGAGGCAGCCCCGGGGGGAGGACGCGGCGCTGGTCCGGGACCCCCCCCCGCCTGTCCCGCCACCCCCCCGTCCTGGCGCCGCAGCACTTAAGGGGCCCCTCGTGCCAGGCCCGGTGCCACCCGCCCGATGTCACCGCCCTGGTGGCGCCGGCGGTGGCGAAGGGAGGGGACAGGGATGGGGACAGCCCGGGGGGGGGGGTGGGAGGGGAGGTCCCGCAGCCCCCCCCGTCACCCCCCAAAGGGGCGCAGCCTTGGCCCCTGGGGCCGGGGGACACAAATCGGGGGTCGGGGCAGCCCCCGGCGGTGCCTTGGGGCTGGCAGGGGACACCCCCGGGAGGCAGCGCTGTCCCCGCCGGGAAAGGTCCAGAAGGCACTGGGATGGGACTGGGATGGGACTGGGAAGGGACTGGGACGGGCCCGGCCCTGGAGGGGACCCGCAGCCCCTTCCCCCAAAAACCCCGCGAGGCCCCGGGGGTGTCACAGGGAGGTGGCACCGAAGGGGACAAGGACAGAGAGGGCGGGGCACTGGGACCAGTCAGGGTTGGAAACTGGGACCAGTCAGTCCTGGGCACTGGGACCAGTTACCTCCGGGCACTGGGACCAGTCCCCCCCGGTGGACAGCACTGCTCCCAGTGCCCGGAGCTGACTGGTCCCAGTTTCCAACCCTGACTGGTCCCAGTTTCCAGCACTGACTGGTCCCAGTGCCCAGAGCTGACTGGTCCCAGCTTCCAACCCTGACTGGTCCCAGTACCAGCACTGACTGGTCCCAGTTTCCAACCCTGACTGGTCCCAGTACCAGCACTGACTGGTCCCAGTTTCCAACCCTGACTGGTCCCAGTACCAGCACTGACTGGTCCCAGTTTCCAGCCCTGACTGGTCCCAGTTTCCAACCCTGACTGGTCCCAGTTCCCAGCGCTGACTGGTCCCAGTTTCCAACCCTGACTGGTCCCACAGGCAGGGGGGTGGCAGAGGGGGGGGTAGCGCGCCCCCCCCCCTCCCCTCTCGAGTATATTATTATTCTAATTATTCTAATTATTCTAATTATTTCCCACTCTCGGTCTGTGCGTGACGTCTTAGGTTCCTTTTCTGTTGGTCCGTTCGTTGTTTTTGTCCCTCGTTCTGTCGCTCCGGGGGACCCGGGGGGGTCCCGGGGGGGTCCCGGGGGAGGGGGAGGGGGGGGCCGAACTCAGCACTTGAACAGCAAAAATATAAAAAAGAAAGAATAAAAAAAAATTTAAAAAAATTTTTTAAAATGCTTTAAAAAAACAACAAAAGAGAAACGATCCGGGAGTTTCGAGGTTCCAGGGGGGTGTCCCCGTTGTCACCTTTGTCACCTCTGGGGGGGGGGGGCGGGGAAGGATTTGGGGACCTCGGGGGTGACAGAGGGGGACAGAGAGATCCCAAAATCCCACTGGGGCTGGCACGGTGACAACGGCCCCGGTGACCCGGCATCCTTGGGGACACCGGGCGTGGGGACACTCGGGACAGGGCTGGGGACTCTCGGGACAGGGCTGGGGACACTCGGGACAGGGCTGGGGACACTCGGGACAGGATTGGGGACATTTGGGACAGGGCTGGGGACACTCGGGATAGGGCTGGGGACACTCGGGACAGGATTGGGGACACTCGGGACAGGATTGGGGACATTTGGGACAGGGCTGGGGACACTCGGGACAGGATTGGGGACACTCGGGACAGGATTGGGGACACTCGGGACAGGGCTGGGGACATTTGGGACAGGGCAGGGGACACTCAGGACAAGGCTGGGGACACTCGGGACAGGGCTGGGGACACTCGGGACAGAATTGGGGACACTCGGGACAGGGCTGGGGACACTCGGGACAGGGCTGGGGACACTCGGGACAGAATTGGGGACACTCGGGACAGGGCTGGGGACACTCGGGACAGGGCTGGGGACACTCAGGACAAGGCTGGGGACACTTGGGACAGGATTGGGGACATTTGGGACAGGGCTGGGGACACTCGGGACAGGATTGGGGACACTTGGGACAGGGCTGGGGACACTCGGGACAGGATTGGGGACACTCGGGACAGGATTGGGGACACTCGGGACAGGGCTGGGGACACTCGGGACAGGGCTGGGGACACTCGGGACAGGATTGGGGACACTCGGGACAGGATTGGGGACACTTGGGACAGGGCTGGGGACACTCGGGACAGGATTGGGGACACTTGGGACAGGATTAGGGACACTCGGGACAGGGCTGGGGACACTCGGGACAGGATTGGGGACACTCGGGACAGGGCTGGGGACACTCGGGACAGGGCTGGGGACACGGGACAGGATTGGGGACACTCGGGACAGGATTGGGGACACTTGGGACAGGGCTGGGGACACTCGGGACAGGATTGGGGACACTTGGGACAGGATTAGGGACACTCGGGACAGGGCTGGGGACACTCGGGGTCCCGGCGCGTCCCCCCAGCTGTAAAGGGGATTTTAAATAGGGTTTTTAATGGGGTTTTTAATGGGGTTTTTAATGGGGTTTTTAATGGGGTTTTTAATGGGGTTTTTAATGGGGTTTTTAATGGGGTTTTCCCGGGGAGGGTTCCAAGGGGATTTTTACGAGCGGCCCCAGGATCCGCTCCGGGGCTTTATGGAGCCTCATTAGGGGCGGCAGCTATGCCGGGAATGTCCCCGGCTAATTAGGGCTAATTAGGGCCGGACCGAGGGGACACGGGGGGGGGACACACGGGGGTGTCACCGCGGGGGGGCACAGGGGGGCAGGGACCCTGCGGTGTCCAAGCCAGGAGCGGCCACCAGGAAGAGGCTCTGGCCGGGTCCCTCTGTCCGGCCGGGTCACTCTGTCCGGCCGGGTCACTCTGTCCGGCCGGGTCACTCTGTCCGGCCGGGTCACTGTGGTCACTGTGTCCAGCCGGGTCACTCTGTCCGGCCGGGTCACTCTGTCTGGCCGGGTCACTGTGGTCACTGTGTCCAGCCGGGTCACTGTGTCCAGCCGGGTCACTCTGTCCGGCCGGGTCCCTCTGTCCGGCCGGGTCACTCTGTCCGGCCGGGTCACTCTGTCCGGCCGGCTCGGTGGCCCCGCGGCCACTGGCCCTGTCCCCTCCGGCCATTTGCACCCTGGCCCCGTTCCCAGTCCCGGCCCCGTTCTCTGCCCCATTCCCGATCCCATTCCTGTCCTCATTCCCTGCCCCATTCCTGTCCCCGTTCCCGATCCCCGTCCCTGTTCCCTGTCCCATTCCCGATCCCATTCCCTGTCACTGCCCCGTTCCCGGCCCCATTCCCATTCCTGGCCCCGTTCCTGATCCCTGTCCCTGTTCCCTGCCCCGTCCCCTGTCCCATTCCCTGTCACTGTCCCCGTTCCCAATCCCGTTCCCAGTTCCTGTCCCCGTTCCCGATCCCCGTTCCCATTCCCATTCCCTGTCCCGTTCCCGATCCCATTCCCTGTCACTGCCCCGTTCCCATTCCTGTCCCAGTCCCTGCCCTGTTCCCGGCCCCATTCCCATTCCTGTCCCTGCCCCGTTCCCATTCCCCGTTCCCGATCCCATTCCCGTTCCCGTTCCCATTCCCTGTCCCTGCCCCGTTCCCATTCCTGCCCCGTTCCCGATCCCATTCCCGATCCCATTCCCGTTCCCGTTCCCTGCCCTGTTCCCGATCCCCGTTCCCATTCCCGGCCCCGTTCCCGCTCCCGGCCCCGCTCCCCTGACCTATTTCGGGCCCCGGGGTGACACAAATGAGGCCCCGGGGACATCCGGGGGCCACCCACGGCGACAGCGGCTCCCGGAGCGTCCCCCGGGCGGCAGCGGCCGCGGGCGACATCGGCGCTAATGAACGCAATTAACGCCATTAATTAACGCGGCCGCGGGGCTTGGCCGCGCTCCACCCGCCTGGCCCGGAGCCACGGGCAGGGGAGGGGACAGCGGGGTGGCACTGAGGGGACAGCGAGGGGACAGCGGGGTGGCACTGAGGGGACATTGGGGGACACTGAGGGGACAGCGGGGTGGCACTGGGGTGGCACTGAGGGACACTGGGGTGGCACTGGGGACACTGAGGGGACAGCAGGGGACACTGGAATGGCACTGAGGGACAGTGGGGTGGCACTGAGGGGACACCAGGATGGCACTGAGGGGACACTGGAGTGACACTAAGGGGACAGCGAGGGGACAGCGGGGTGGCACTGGGGTGGCACTGAGGGAAACTGGAATGGCACTGAGGGGACACCAGCGTGGCACTGAGGGGAACTGGGGACAGAGGGGACACTGGGGTGGCACTGAGGGACACTGGAATGGCACTGAGGGACACTGGGGTGGCACTGAGGGGACAGTGGGGGACACTGGGGTGGCACTGAGGGGACACCAGGGTGGCACTGAGGGGACACTGGAATGGCACTAAGGGGACAGCGAGGGGACAGCGGGGTGGCACTGGGGACACTGGGGTGGCACTGAGGGGACAGAGGGGACACTGGGGTGGCACTGAGGGACATTGGGGGACACTGAGAGGACAGCAGGGGACACTGGAATGGCACTGAGGGGACACTGGGGTGGCACTGGGGGGACACTGGAATGGCACTGAGGGACACTGGGGTGGCACTGAGGGGACAGCAGGGGACACTGGAATGGCACTGAGGGGCAGTGGGGGACACTGGGGACACTGGGGTGGCACTGGGGACAGTGGGGTGGCACTGAGGGGACACCGAGGGTCCCAGGCGCTCCCGCCGTGGCAGCCCCGGGGATCTGGGGCCGCTCCAGATTCCCAAACAATTCCGGGATGGAGCAGTCGCAGGGCCTGGATCCCAAAGAGCCCAAAGATCCCAAATCCCGGGGTCGGGGTGCCCCAGGGTCGGGGTTTCTGTGGCACCCAAAGATCCCCAAAGGAACCCGGAATTCCGGGGGCTCAGGGCCCGGCCTGGGGCAGGGAATGCCAGGAATGGGATCGGGAATGGGAGGGGAAATGGGATTGGGAATGGGGAACAGGAATGGGATGGGATTGGGGATCAGGGATTGGGAATTGGGATTGGGAACAGCAATGGGATTGGGAATTGGAAATGGGATTGGGAACAGAAACAGGATTGGAAATGGGATGGGAAATGGGACTCGGATGGGAAATAGGGAATGGGACTGGGAATTGGGATTGGGAATTGGGATTGGGAATTGGGATTGGGAATGGGATGGGATTGGGGATCGGATGGGGAATAGGGATTGGGAATTGGGATTGGGATGGGAAATAGGGAATGGGATTGGGAAATGGGGAATGGGAACAGGAATAGGATTGGAAACGGGATGGGAAATGGGGATTGGGGAATGGGATTGGGAATGGGATTGGGAATTGGAAATAGGATTGGGAACAGGAACAGGATTGGAAATGGGATGGGAAATGGGACTCGGATGGGATTGGGAACGGGGAACAGGAATGGGATGGGGAATGGGATGGGATGGGGGATGGGATGGGGAATAGGGATTGGGAATTGGGATTGGGAACAGCAATGGGATGGGAAATGGGATTGGGAATGGGATGGGAAATAGGGAATGGGACTGGGAATGGGGATTGGGAATTGGAAATGGGATTGGGAATAGGAACAGGATTGGAAATGGGATGGGAAATGGGGATTGGGGAATGGGATTGGGAATGGGATTGGGGCTTTGGCGCCATCCCAACAGCTCTGGGAGCGCTCCCAGCACCTCCCAGCACTGGAGCAGCTCCCATTCCCCGTCCCCCCCTCTGGAAAAGCTCCGGAGCCCCCGGCTGAACTCCGAGAAGCGTGGGAGAGCTCCTGGGATTTCACCCGGGAATTCCTGGAAAAGCTCAGGGAAGGGAGGGAATTCCAGGGGCTTCCCCCACAGGCAAAGAAACGGGATTTCCTTGGCAAAACCCTTGGAAAAGGGGGAGTTTGTGTTTATTGGGAAATCCGGGATGAGAGGCAGCGCCCGACCCTTCCGAGGGAAAAACCGGGAAAATAGAAAAAAAAAACCGGGAATACAAAACCTGGCAGTGGCTGGAACGCCGGGAAAAACCGGAAAAAACTGGGAAAAACTGGGAAAAACTGGGAAAAACTGGGAAAAACTGGGAAAAACCGGGAATGAGGGAGGAGTCAGGGAACCACCGGGACGTCCCTGGATGCCGAGGATTTTCAGGATGGGAAGGAGCATCCCGGGAATTTCCCGGAGTCTCCAAGGTTCCCGAGGGTGGGAAACGCTCCTGGA
>WQNJ02000240.1:0-53838 GCA_016584745.2 Phylloscopus trochilus trochilus | reverse complement strand
AAAAAAAGAAGGAAAAAAGGGGAAAAAGGAAAAGGGAAAAAAAAAGGGCAAAACGAAGAAAAAAGGGGCAAAAAGAAGAAAAAAGGGAAAAAAGAAAGGGAAAAAAGGAAAAAGGGGAAAAAAGGAAAAGGGGGAAAAAGGAAAAAAGGGGCAAAACGAAGAAAAAAAGGGTAAAAAAGATGAAAAAAAGGAAAAAAAAAGGAAAAAGGGGAGGAAAAAAGGAAAAAGGGGAAAAAGAAGGAAAGAGAAAAAAGAAGATAAAAAAGGGAAAAGGGGGAAAAAGAAGGAAAAGGAAAAAATGAGGAAATGGGGGAAAAAGGAGGAAAAGGGGAAAAAAGAGGGAAGAAAATGGGGGAAAAGGAAAAAGAGGGAAAGGAGGAAAAGGGGAAGAAAAGGGGGAAGAAAAGGAGGAAAAAGGGGAAAAAAGGAAAAGGAAAAAAGGGGAAAAAGTGAAAAAAGGAAAAGAGAAATAAAGGGGGAGGGAAAAGGAAGGAAAGAGGGGGAAAGAGAAAATGGGGAAAAGGAGGAAAAGAGGAAGGAAAGGGGAAGAATGTAAGGAAAAGGGGAAAAAAGGAAAAAAGGGAGGAAAAGGAAAAAACTGAAAAAGAGGAAAAGAGGAATAAAGGAGAGGAAAAAGGAGGAAGAGGGGAAAGGAAAACTGGGGAAAAAGAGGAAAAGAGGATGAAAGGAGAAGGAAAAGGAAAGGGGAAAGAAAAAGGGAAAGAGGGAAAAAGAGGAAAAGGAGGGGAAAATGGGAAGAAGACGACGAGAAAAAAGGGGGAAAGGAGGAAAGAGAAAAATGGGGAAAAGAAGGAGAAAAGGGGAAGAAGTGGCGGGAAAAGAAGGGAAAATGGAAGGAGAAGGAACAGGAAAGGAATGTGGGGGAAAATGGGAAAAGGAGGAGAAAAAGGAGCAGAAATGGGGAAGGGAGGAAATGAGGAAAAGGGAAGATGAGGGGAAAGGAGCAAAAAGGGGAAAAGGGAGAAAATGGAGGAAAAAGGGGAAAAGGAGGAAAAGGGAGGAATAGGGGAAAAAGAGGAAAAAGGAAAGAGAAAAGAAAGGAAAAAGGAGGAAAAATGGGGAAAAGAAGAAAGGGAAAGGAAAAAGAGAAAGGAGAAAGGAAAAGAGGAAAATGGGAAAAAAGGAAAGAAAAGGAGGAAAGGAGAAAAGAGGAGAAAATGGGGAAAAGAAGATGGAAAAGGGAAAGGATGGGAAAAAAGAGGAGAAAATGGAGGAAAGAAAAGAGGAAATGGGAAAGAAGAGAGAGGAAAAGAGAAAATGGGGAAAAAGAGGAAAAGAGAAAGGGAAAAGAAGAAGAAAGGGAAAAGGGAAAAGAGGAAAAGGAAAAGAGGAAAAAGGGAAAAGTGAAATTGGGGTTAGGAAATAGAAGGAAAGGAAAAAGAGGAAATGGGGAAAAGAGGAAAAGAAGAAAAGGGAAGGAAAAGGGAAAAGGAGTTAGGAAGGAAAAAATGGAGGAAAATGGGGAGGAAAAAAGAGGGAAAATGGGGGAGAAAAGGAGGAAAAGGGAGGAAACATTGGATTGGGGGGAAAAGGGGATTGGGGAAAATTACAGGAAAAAGGCCCAAAACCACCCCATTTAAAACGGGGAAAAAAAACTCGGTGCAAACCCCATCCACCCTCCCAAAAAAACACAACCCCATCCCCATTTTCATTGGCGCTCCAAACATTCCGGCGGCGGCGGGGGGCGGGGCTGGATATCAAAATTCCATAAAATAGATCCTATATAATAATCTTCTCTTTTTTTTTTTTGTTTTTTTTTCACCATGTCCATCTTCCAAGTTTTTTTTTTTGTTTTTTTGGGGTTTTGTTGGTGTTTTTTTTTTTTTTTTTGGAGGGGGTTGAAGAAAGAATTCCCGATGTCGTTTTTTATATTTTTTTCTTCTTTTTTTCTTCTTCCGGGGTTCTTTATTCCGTCAGCAGCTGCTGCAGGAGGCTCTTCCCTTGTCCTGGCGGAGGCGGCGGCGGCGCCGGAGCGGCGGCGGCGGGATTTTTGGGATTGGCCAACGGAGCCGGCGGGTTGAGGTAGGGATCTCCCACCAAATTCACCGTGCACTGGACGTCGGCGAAAACCTGGACCTGCTGCACCTGGGAATGGGGGAGGGAATCCCAAAAAAAACCAAAAAAAAAGAAAAAAAAAAGAAAAAAAAAAACGGGATTTAGCGGATCCGGGGAAGGGGCGGGAGCGGGAGCTGGGAACTACGTGAAGCGGGAAACTCACTAGAGAACTTCTCCTCTAGTCTGGAGCCACCCCAGAGAAGAACTCTTCGGTCTTCGCGTCCTACGAAAAGAAAAGCGCTGCGGCTCAGTCGGCTCCGGGGCGGGCGGGGAAAAACCCAAAAAAAACCAAAAAAAACAAAAAAAACCCCAAAAAGTTTTGGGATTGCGACGGAAAAAAAAAAACCGGCTCCGGAACGAGGCTGGGGTGGGGTTTGGAGATGTCTCGAGGGGGTTGAGGAATGGGGTGGGTGGAGGTGGAGCCATCCCGGATTTTCATGGATTGGGAGGTTCTTGGTGGCTCCCAGGTGCTGATCCAGGAACAAAATTTGGGACCGAGGCAGAAAAACGGCTCCGGAATGAGGCTGGGGTGGGGTTTGGAGACATCTCAAGGGGTTTGAGGAATGGGGTGGATGGAGGTGGAGCCATCCCGGATTTTCATGGATTGGGAGGTTCTTGGTGGCTCCAGGTGCTGATCCAGGAAAAAAGTTGGGAATGCAGAAGAAAAACGGCTCCAAATGGAGCTGGGATGGGGGTTGGAGACATCTCAAGGGGTTTGAGGAATGGGGTGGATGGAGGTGGAGCCTTCCTGGAGTTCTGGGATTCTGAGGGTTGGGAGGCTCCTGGCAGCTCCCAGGTGCTGATCCAGGGGAAAAAATGGAATTGCAGCAGAAAAACTGCTCTGGAATGGAGTTCGGATGGGGTTTGGAGACATCTCAGGGGCTTTGAGGAATGGGGTGGGTGGAGGTGGAGCCATCCTGGAGTTCTGGGATTCTGTGGGTTGGGAGGTTCCTGGTGGCTCCCAGGTGCTGATCCAGGAAAAAAAATTGGGATTATGGCAGAAGAATGGATCCGATCAGAGCTGGGATGGGGCTTGGAGACATCTCGAGGGGTTTGAGAAATGGGGTGGAGGTGGAGCCTTCCTGGATTTTCATGGATTGGGAGGTTCCTGGTGGCTCTGGGCGCTGATCCAGGAAAAAATTTGGGATTGCGAAAGAAAAAGAGCTCCGGAAAGGGTCTGGGATGGGGTTTGGAGACATCTCGAGGGGTTTGAGGAATGGGGTGGATGGAGGTGGAGCCATCCTGGAGTTCTGGGATTCTGTGGGTTTGGAGGTTCCTGGTGGCTCCCAGGTGCTGATCCAGGAAAAAAAATTGGGACTGAGGCAGAAAAACAGCTCTGGAATGGAGCTGGGATGGGGTTTGGAGACATCTCAAGGGCTTTGAGGAATGGGGTGGATGGAGGTGGAGCCATCCTGGAGTTCTGGGATTCTGTAGGTTGGGAGGTTCCTGGCGGCTCCCAGGCGTTGATCCGGGAAAAAAAATTGGGATTGAAGCAGAAAAACGGCTCTGGAATGGAGCTGGGATGGGGTTTGGAGACATCTCAAGGGGTTTGAGAAATGGAGTGGGTGGAGGTGGAGGATTCCTGGATTTGCATGGATTGGGAGGTTCCTGGTGGCTCCCAGGTGCTGATCCGGGAAAAAAATTGGGATTGAGGCAGAAAAACGGCTCTGGAATGGAGCTGGGATGGGGTTTGGAGACATCTCAAGGGGTTTGAGGAATGGGGTGGAAGTGGAGCCCTCCTGGATTTTCATGGATGGGGAGGATCCCAATTGCTCTGGGAGCTGATCCAGGAACAAAATTTGGGACTGTGGAAGAAAAACGGCTCTGGAACGAGGATGGGGTGGGGTTTGGAGATGTCTCGAGGGGTTTGAGGAATGGGGTGGGTGGAGGTGGAGCCTTCCTGGATTTTCATGGATTGGGAGGTTCCTGGTGGCTCCAGGTGCTGATCCGGGAAAAAAAAAATGGGAATACGGTGGAAAAACGGCTCCAGAATGGAGCTGGGGTGGGGTTTGGAGATGTCTCGAGGGGTTTGAGGAATGGGCTGGATGGAAGTGGAGCCATCCTGGATTTTCATGGATTGGGAGGTTCTTGGTGGCTCTGGGATCCAGGGAAAAGAATCGGGATTATGGCAGAAGAATGGATCCGATCAGAGCTGGGATGGGGCTTGGAGACATCTCAAGGGGTTTGAGGAATGGGGTGGATGGAGGTGGAGCCTTCCTGGATTTTCATGGATTGGGAGGTTCCTGACGGCTCCAGGTGCTGATCCGGGAAAAAAAAATGGGATTGCGACAGAAAAACGGCTCCAAATGGAGCTGGGATGGGGTTTGGAGACATCTCAAGGGGTTTCAGGAATGAGGTGGAAGTGGAGCCCTCCTGGATTTTCATGGATGGGGAGGATCCCAATTGCCCTGGGAGCTGATCCAGGAAAAAAAAATGGGATTGTGGAAGAAAAACGGCTCCGGAACAGGTCTGGGATGGGGCTTGGAGACATCTCGAGGGCTTTGAGGATTGGGGTGGGTGGAGGTGGAGCCTTCCTGGATTTTCATGGATTGGGAGGTTCCTGACAGCTCCAGGTCCTGATCTGGGAAAAAAATTGGGATTGCAGAAGAAAAGCTGCTCCAGACAGAGCTGGGATGGGGTTTGGAGACATCTCAGGGGGTTTGAGGAACGGGAATGGTCCTGGGGTGGAGCCTTCATGGATTTTTATGGATTTGGAGGTTCCCATCAGCTGCTGATCCAGGAAAAAAAAAATTGGATTATGGTGAAAAATGGCTCCAGGTGGAGCTGGGATGGGGTTTGGAGACATCTCAAGGGGTTTGAGGAACGGGCTGGATGGAGGTGGAGCCATCCTGGAGTTTCATGGATTGGGAGGTTCTTGGTGTCTCTGGGCACTGATCCAGGAAAAAAAATTTGGATTGTGGAGGCAAATCGGCTCTGGAACAGGTCTGGGATGGGGTTTGGAGACATCTCAGGGTGTTTGAGGAACAGGGATGATGGTGGGGTGGGTGGAGGTGGAGCCTTCCTGGATTTTCATGGATTGGGAGGTTCCTGGTGGTTCCGGGCACTGATTCAGGGAAAAAAATTGGGATTGCAGAAGAAAAACGGCTCCAGATGGAGCTGGGATGGGGTTTGGAGACATCTCAGGGGGTTTGAGGAACAGAGATGGTCCTGGGGTGGGTGGAGGTGGAGCCTTCACAGATTTCCACGGATTGGGAGGTTCCCAGGGGCTCTGAGTGCTGATCCGGGGAAATAATTGGGATTAAACCGGAAAAATGGACAAAGTGGGAGGGGCTTGGAGAATTCAGAGGGTTGAGGACAGGGATGGTCTGGGGTGGCGGAGTGTATGGATATGGGATAGGGTCTCAGCAGATCCGGGCGAGATCAGGAAAAAAATTTGGGTTTCCAGCAGAAAAACGGCTCCGGATGGAGCTGGGGTGGGGTTTGGAGACATCTCAGGGGGTTTGAGGAACAGAGATGGTCCTGGGGTGGGAGGAGGTGGAGCCATCTTGGATTTCCAGTTCTCGGCAGATGCGGCACTGGGGGCGACGTTCCGGGGTGGTTTGGGTGTGGATTGGGTGGCAGCTGGAGGTGGTGGTGGCACCCAATGGGTGTCACCCAACACTGGTGGGACCTTGGTGACCTCACACCCAGGGGTGTCACCCAACACCGGTGAGACCTTGGTGACCTCAAACCCAGGGGTGTCACCCAACACCGGCGGGACCTTGGTGACCTCAAACCCAGGAGTGTCACCCATCACTGGTGGGACCTTGGTGACCTCAAACCCAATGGGTGTCACCCAACACCGGTGGGACCTTGGTGACCTCAAACCCAGGAGTGTCACCCAACACCGGTGGGACCTTGGTGACCTCAAACCCAGGAGTGTCACCCAACACCGGTGGGACCTTGGTGACCTCAAACCCAATGGGTGTCACCCAACACCGGTGGGACCTTGGTGACCTCAAACCCAGGAGTGTCACCCAACACTGGTGGGACCTTGGTGACCTCAAACCCAATGGGTGTCACCCAACACCGGTGGGACCTTGGTGACCTCAAACCCAGGGGTGTCACCCAACGCCGGCGGGACCTTGGTGGCTCCAACCTCAAGGATGTCACCCATCGCTGGTGGCACCATGGTGGCTCCAAACCCAACACTGGTGGGACCTTGGTGACCTCAAGCCCAGCGGTGTCACCCAACTCCAGTGGCAACCTGGTGGCTTTAACCCCAGTGGGTGTCCCCTGACACTGGTGGGACCTTGGTGACCTCAACCATTGCTGGTGGCACCATGGTGGCTCCAACCCCAAGAGGTGTCACCCAATGGGTGTCTCTCAACACCGGCGTGACCTTGGTGACCTCAGCCTCAGTAGGTGTCACCTAACTCCAGTGGCTTTAACCCGAGAGGTGTCACCCAGCACTGGTGTGACCTTGGTGGCTCCAACCCCAAGGATGTCACCCAACTCCAGCAGGACCATGGTGGCTCTAACCCCAAGAGGTGTCACCCAGTGGGTGCCACCCAACACTGGTCTGACCTGGGTGACTCCAACATGAGGTGTCACCCAACTGCAGTGACACCATGGTGGCTCCAAGCTCAGGAGGTGTCACCCAGTGGGTGCCACCCAACAGTGGTGTGACCTTGGTGACACCAACCCAAGAGATGTCACCCACCCAAGAGATGTCACCCAATGGATGTCACCCAACACTGGTGTGACCATGGTGACACCAACCCCAGAGGTGTCACCCAACTCCAGTGTCACCATGGTGGCTCCAAGCCCAAGAGACGTCACCCAATGGGTGCCACCCATCACTGGTGTGACCATGGTGACAACAACCCCAAGAAGTGTCACCCAACGGGTGCCACCCATCACTGGCAGCACCATGGTGACTCCAAGCCCAAGAGGTGTCACCTGACACTGGTGAGACCCTGGTGGCTCCAAGCCCAAGAGATGTCACCCAATGGGTGTCACCCAACACTGGTGTGACCTTGGTGACCTCAACCCCAAGGGATGTCACCCAATGGGTGTCCCCCAACCTCAGTGGGACCCTGGTGGCTCCAAGCCCAAGAGACGTCACCCAACAACGGTGTCACCCAGCACTGTTGTGACCTTGGTGTCCTCAACCTCAATGGGTGTCACCCAATGTGTGTCACCCAACGCTGGTGTGACCTTGGTGACACCAACCTCAATGGGTGTCACCCAACGGGTGTCACCCATCACTGGCGACACCATGGTGACTCCAAGCCCAAGAGGTGTCACCTGACACTGGTGAGACCCTGGTGGCTTCAACCCAAGGGATGTCACCTGATGGGTGTCACCCAACAATGGTGAGACCTTGGTGTCCTCAACCTCAGCGGGTGTCACCCAATGGGTGCCACCCATCACTGGTGTGACCATGGTGACACCAACCCCAAGAGATGTCACCCAATGGGTGCCACCCATCACTGGTGTGACCTTGGTGACACCAACCCCAAGGGATGTCACCCAATGGGTGCCACCCAACAATGGTGAGACCTTGGTGTCCTCAACCTCAACAGGTGTCACCCAATGGGAGTCACCCAACACTGGTGTGACCTTGGTGGCTCCAAGCCCAAGGGATGTCACCCAACGGGTGTCACCCAACACTGGTGTGACCTTGGTGACACCAACCCCAAGGGATGTCACCCAATGGGTGTCCCCTGACACTGGTGTGACCTTGGTGTCCTCAACCTCAATGGGTGTCACCCAATGGGTGTCACCCAACACTGGTGTGACCTTGGTGACCTCAACCTC
This sequence comes from Phylloscopus trochilus trochilus, assembly GCA_016584745.2. Classification (NCBI taxonomy): domain Eukaryota; kingdom Metazoa; phylum Chordata; class Aves; order Passeriformes; family Phylloscopidae; genus Phylloscopus; species Phylloscopus trochilus. Next base: position 45,999 of record WQNJ02000240.1, on the reverse strand, counting down.
AATGGGTGTCACCCAATGGGTGTCTCCTGACACTGGTGTGACCTTGGTGACACCAACCCCAAGGGATGTCACCCAATGGGTGTCACCCAGCACTGGTGTGACCTTGGTGACACCAACCCCAAGGGATGTCACCCAATGAGTGTCACCTAGCATTGCTGTGACCTTGGTGTCCTCAACCTCCACGGGTGTCACCCAATGGGTGTCTCCTGACACTGGTGTGACCATGGTGACACCAACCCAAGAAGTGTCACCCAATGGGTGTCACCCAACACTGGTGTGACCTTGGTGGCTCCAAGCCCAAGAGATGTCACCCAATGGGTGTCACCCAACTCCAGTGACACCTCGGTGACCCCAACCCCACGGCTGTCCCCAGCAGCGGTGCCACCGCCGTTCCTCCACCCAACCGCGCTCTCCTGGAGGAACCTTCCAGCCCATCCCACCGGGAACGTCCCGGGAGGGTTTTTTGGGAATCTCCCCAGGCTCTGGAGCTCCTGAGAACTTTGAGGAGCATCAACTGACCTGTGCGCCGGGGTCCGGCTCGGCCTTCAGCAGCTCCCCCGAGCCCAGCTGGTTGCAGTAGAGCCCTGGAGGCCTCAGCGCCGCGTCCGGGACCTGCCGGGGACAGCGGCCGCGCTCAGCCGGAGGGGTCAGGGGGATCCCGACCGGATCGGCTCCGGCTGGCTCCGGGTCTGCTTCCCCATCCCGTTCCTGATCCTGATCCCGTTCCTGATCCCAACCCCATTCCCGATCCCATTCCTGACCCTGATCCCATTCCTGATCCCATTCCCGATCCCATTCCTGATCCCATTCCTGATCCTGATCCCATTCCTGATCCCATTCCTGATCCCATTCCTGATCCCATTCCCGATCCCATTCCTGATCCCATTCCTGATCCTGATCCCATTCGTGATCCCATTCCCGATCCCATTCCCGATCCCATTCCTGATCCTGATCCTGATCCCATTCCCGATCCCATTCATGATCCTGATCCTGATCCCATTCCTGATCCTGATCCCATTCCCGATCCCATTCCTGATCCCATTCCCCATTCCTGATCCCATTCTGGATCCCATTCCTGATCCTGATCCCAATCCTGATCCTATTCCTGGTCCCATTCCTGATCCCATTCCGGATCCCATTCCCGATCCCATTCCTGACCCTGATCCCATTCCGGATCCCATTCCCGATCCCATTCCTGATCCTGGTCTCCTTCCCCATCCCATTCCTGATCCCATTCCCCATTCCTGATCCCATTCCCCATTCCTGATCCTGATCCTATTCCTGATCCCATTCCTGATCCCATTCCCCATTCCCGATCCCATTCCTGATCCCATTCCCGATCCCATTCCCGATCCCCTTCCCGATCCCATTCCCGATCCCATTCCGGGATCTCGGAGAGGCTCCAACCACTGCTGGGAGGGGTTTGCTGGGATTTGGGATGGGGATCCCAACAGGATCTGCAACAGCTTTCTGCTCATCTCCTTCCCCATCCCATTCCTGATCCCATTCCTGATCCCATTCCTGATCCCATTCCTGATCCTGATCCCATTCCCGATCCCATTCCCCATTCCTGATCCCATTCCTGATCCCATTCCCGATCCCATTCCCAATCCTCATTCCTGATCCCATTCCCGATCCCATTCCCCATTCCCGATCCCATTCCCAATCCTCATTCCTGATCCCATTCCCGATCCTGTTCCAGCCGCCATTCCGGGATCTCGGAGAGGCTCCAACCACTGCCGGGAGGGGTTTGCTGGGATTTGGGATGGGGATCCCCAGGGGATCCGCTCCAGCCTTTTCCTCCTCTCCTTCCCCATCCCATTCCTGATCCCATTCCTGATCCCGTTCCCCATCCCATTCCCGATCCCATTCCTGATCCCATTCCCCATTCCTGATCCCATTCCTGATCCCAATCCCATTCCAGCCCCCGTTCCGGGATCTCTGAGAGGCACCGAGCACCTCCGGAGCGGGGTTTGCTGGGAATGGGGGGATCCCCATGGGATCTGCTCCAGCTTTCTCCTCTTCTCCTTCCTGATCCCATTCCTGATCCCGATCCCATTCCCAACATTCCTGATCCCAATCCCATTCCTGATTCCATTCCCGAGCCCAATCCCATTCCCAATCCCGTTCCAGCCCCCGTTCCGGGATCTCTGAGAGGCTCTGAGCACCTCCGGAGCGAGGTTTGCTGGGAATGGGGCGGGATCCCCACGGGATCTGCTCCAGCTTTCTCTTCCTCCCCGATCCCATTCCCGATCCTGAGCCCATTCCAGATCCCATTCCCGATCCTGATCCCATTCCCAATTCCATTCCCACAAATCCATGGCCCCATCCCAAGGGCTGGAGGTGCTGGAGCTGAGATTTTGGGAATTAGGAATGGGGATCCTCATGGATCAATGGGAGATCCCCATGGGATCTGCTCCAGCTTTCTCCTCCTTCCTGATCCCATTCCTGATTCCATTCCCGAGCCCAATCCCCATTCCCAATCCTGTTCCAGCCACCGCTCCAGGACCTCGGAGAGGCACCGAGCATCTCTGGAGCGGCGTTTGTTGGGAATACGGGGTAGGGATCCTCATGGGATCTGCTCCAGCTTTCTCTTCTCCTTCCTGATCCCAATCCCAATCCCATTCCCGATCCCATTCCTGAGCCCAACCCCATTCCCAATCCCTTTCCAGCCGCCATTCCGGGATCTCAGAGAAGCACCCAGCACCTCTGGAGCGGGGTTTGCTGGGAATGGGGGGCAGGGATCCCCATGGATCAACGGGGGATCCCAATGGGATCTGCTCCATCTGTCTCCTCCTCTCCTTCACCTTTCCCTGGAGGTGTTCCCATCATAAATCCACTGATTCCCGATCCCATTCCCGATCCCATTCCCGATCCCATTCCTGATCCCATTTTCATTCCCAGCTCCCCATGGATCCACAGCCCTGTTCTGGATCCCATTCCCTATTCCCAGGGATCCATGGCCTCCTTCCTAATCCCATTCCCGATCCCAGTCCCAATCCCATTCCCGATCCCATTCCTGATCCCATTCCCGATCCCATTCCTGATCCCAGTCCCATTCCTGATCCCATTCCCAATCCCATTCCCGATCCCAGTCCCATTCCTGATCCCATTCCCTATTCCCAGGGATCCATGGCCTCCTTCCTGATCCCATTCCCAATCCCATTCCCGATCCCATTCCCGATCCCAGTCCCATTCCTGATCCCATTCCCGATCCCATTCCCAATCCCATTCCCGATCCCAGTCCCAGTCCCGATCCCAGTCCCATTCCTGATCCCATTCCCTATTCCCAGGGATCCCTGGCCTCCTTCCTGATCCCATTCCCGATCCCATTCCCATTCCCAATCCCATTCCCGATCCCATTCCCATTCCTGATCCCATTCCCTACTCCCAGGGATCCATGGCCTCCTTCCTGATCCCATTCCCGATCCCATTCCCGATCCCAGTCCCATTCCCAATCCCATTCCTGATCCCATTCCCGATCCCAGTCCCAATCCCGTTCCCGATCCCATTCCTGATCCCATTCCCGATCCCAGTCCCATTCCCGATCCCATTCCCTATTCCCAGGGATCCATGGCCTCCTTCCCGATCCCATTCCTAATCCCATTCCTGATCCCATTCCCGATCCCATTCCCGATCCCACTCCTGATCCCATTCCCAATATTCCTGATCCCCAACCCCTCCCCCCTCCCAGGCCACCCCCCCCCCTCCCTCCACCCCATTCCCTCCTCCGGAAATCCCCGGCGGGAGCTCCGTCCCTGCCGGGCGTCACCGACCTGCTCGGAGCAGATGGAGTTGATGCCGGACATCATGGAATTGATGGGAATCCCGCCGGCCATGGGGCCGATGCCGGCGCTGCCGCCGCCGGCGCCGCCGGCCATGGAGACGGTGATGCTCATGTTGTTGTACATCCCCTGCGGGGCCGGCGCCGCGCCCGCCGCGCCCGCCTGCCCGAAAACCCTGGGAAAAACGGGAAAAGAGCCTCAGCGGCGCCGTTCTTTGGGAATGACCCCGGAAAAAAATCCCGGAATTCCCAGTGAGGGGCGGGGGTTTGGATTCCTGGAGATTCGATTCCGTCCCGGCGCGGTGCCGAGATCGGCACGGATGGTCCCGGGGGTTTTCTGGGAATTTCCTTCCCGAGTTCTTCCCCTTTTCCAAGGAATTATTTTTTCTTTTTTGCTCCCAGGGGTTTTCTGGGAATTTCCTTCCCAAGTTCTTCCCCTTTTCCAAGGAATTCCTTTTGTTTCTTTTTTTTTTGCTCCCAGGGGTTTTCTGGGAATTCCCTTCCCGAGTTCTTCCCCTTTTCCAGGGAATTCACTTTGTTCCTTTTTTGCTCCCAGGGGTTTTCTGGGAATTTCCTTCCCAAGTTCTTCCCTTTTTCCAGGGAATTCTTTTTGTTCCTTTTTTGCTCCCAGGGGTTTTCTGGGAATCTCCTTCCCAAGTTCTTCCCCTTTTCCAAGGAATTAGTTTTGTTCCTTTTTTGTTCCCAGGGATTTTCTGGGAATTCCCTTCCCAAGTTCTTCCCTTTTTCCAGGGAATTCCTTTTGTTCCACAAGGAATCGGGGTTCGGGGAGTTCTGGAGGGGTTTGGGTGGGAAGAGACCTTCGGGAGAAGGCCTGGGAATATTCCAGGATGCTGAGATTTCCTTGGGAAAATTCCAAAGGTGGGGCGGCCACAGATTCCCTGGGAATTCCAGCCCAGCCGGGAATTCCTTCCCAAATCCCATTTCCCAGGGAATTCCCTCCATCCCCAGCCTGGGATTGGATCCAGCCCCATCCCCACTCCTCTCCGGGAAGGAATTTTGGGAATTCCCTGGGAATTGGGGACTCCAGGAAGGGTCTCCCTTCCCAAATCCCATAAAAACCCCTGGGGATGGATCCTGAGCGTCCTGGATCCCAGAATCCTGGGATGGATTGGGATCCATGGAACTGAAATCCCATCCCATCCCAACCCCACCATCCCAGGCTGCTCCAGCTTTTCCTTGGCCACTCCCAGGGATTTTCTGGGAATTCCAGCCCAGCCAAAATCCCACCCCAAACTCCTCGTTCCCTGGAGCTGCTCCCATCCGAAATCCACCCATTCCCGACCCCATTCCTGACCCCATTCCTGACCCCATTCCCGACCCCATTCCCGACCCCATTCCCTGTTCCCGGGGACCCACAGCCCCATCCCAGGAGTAGGAGGTGATTCCAAAGGGTGATTCCCATGGACAATTCTCCAAGAGGTAATTCCAATGGATAATTGCATTGGATAATCCCAATGGGGAATCCCAATGGATAATTCCAATGGATAATTCCAATGGGTAATTCCAATGGATACTCCCAATGGATAATCCCAATGGGTAATTCCAATGGATAATTCCAATGGGTAATTCCAATGGGTAATCCCAATGGATAATTCCAATGGGGAATTCCAATGGGTAATTCCAATGGGTAATGCCAATGGATAATCCCAATGGGCAATCCCGATGGATCATTCCAATGGGTAATTCCAATGGATCATTGTCCCATGGATAATTCCAATGGGCAATCCCAATGGATAATCGCAATGGGTAATTCCAATGGGGAATTCCAATGGGGAATTCCAATGGATAACTGCATTGGATAATCCCCATGGATAATCCCAATGGATAATTCCAATGGGTAATCCCAATGGATAATCCAAATGGATCATTCCAATGGATAATCTCAATGGGGAATTCCAATGGATAATCCCAATGGATAATTCTCCAATAGATAATTCCAGTGGGTAACTCCAATGGATAATGCCAATGGGGAATTCCAATGGATCATTCCAAGGGACAATTCCAATGGATAATTCCAATGGGTAATTCCAATGGGGAATTCCAATGGATAATTCCAATGGATAATCCCAATGGGGAATTCCAGGGGGTAATCCCAATGGATAATCCAAATGGATCATTCCAATGGGGAATTCCAATGGGGAATTCCAATGGATAATTCCAATGGATAATCCCAATGGATAATTCCAATGGATAACCCCAATGGGGAATTCCAGGGGGTAATCCCAATGGATAATCCAAATGGATCATTCCAATGGGGAATTCCAATGGGGAATTCCAATGGATAACCCGAATGGGGAATTCCAATGGATAATCCCAATGGGGAATTCCAGTGGGTAATCCCAATGGATAATTCTCAAATAGATAATTCCAGTGGTTAACTCCAATGGATAATTCAAATGGGTAATTCCAATGGATAATCCAAATGGATAATTCCAATGGGGAATTCCAATGGATCATTCCAAGGGACAATTCCAATGGATAATCCCAATGGGTAATTCCAATGGATAATCCAAATGGATAATTCCAATGGGGAATTCCAATGGATAATCCCAATGGGGAATTCCAGTGGGTAATCCCAATGGATAATTCTCCAATAGATAATTCCAGTGGGTAACTCCAATGGATAATGCCAATGGGCAATCCCAATGGATAATCCCAATGGGTAATTCCAATGGGGAATTCAAATAGGGAATTCCAATGGATAATCCCAATGGGGAATTCCAATGGATAACCCCAATGGGGAATTCCAGGGGGTAATCCCAATGGATAATCCAAATGGATCATTCCAATGGGGAATTCCAATGGATAATCCCAATGGATAATTCTCCAATAGATAATTCCAGTGGGTAACTCAAATGGATAATGCCAATGTGTAATTCCAATGGATCATTCCAAGGGACAATTCCAATGGATAATTCTCCAATGGATAATTCCAATGGACAATTTCAGTGGGTGACTCCGATGGATAATTCCAGTGAATAATTTCACTGGATAATTCTCCAATGGATAATTCTCCAATGGATAATCCCAATGCACCATTTCCCAATGGATAATTTTCCAGTGGATAATCTCGAGTCATTCCAATGGACAATTCCAGTGGGTGTCTCCAACGGATCATTCCCAAGGATCATTCCAACGGATCATTTTCCAGTGGATAATTCCAAGGCTGATTCCAATGGATAATGAATAATCCCCCAATGCAGAATTCCAATTGGTGACTCCAATGGATAATTCCAATGAATAATCCCACTGGGTAATTCTCCAATGGAGAATTGTCAGCCAATTCCAGTGGCCAACTCCAATGGATAATTCCCAAGGATAATTCCAATGGATAATTTTCCGATGAGTAATTTTCCAATGGGTAAATGTAATGGATAATTGCAAGAGACAATTCCAGGGGATAATTCCCAATGGATAATTCTCCCATGGATAATTCTCCCATGGATAATTCCAATGGGTCATTCCAATGCATAATTCCAAAGCATAATTCCAATTGGTCATTCCAAAGGGTGACTCCAATGGATAATCCCAATGGATAATTTTCCAATGAGTAATTTTCCAATGGATAACTCTAATGGGTAACTGTAATAGATAATTCCAGAGGATAATACTAATGGATAATCCCAATGGATAATCCCAATGGATAATTCCAAAGGGTAACTCTGATGGATAATTCCAATGCCTGATTCTCCAATGGATAATCCCAATGGATCATTCTCCATGGATAATCCCAATGGATAATCCCAATGTACCATTCTCCAATGGATCATTCTCCATGGATAATCTCAATGGACAATCCCAATGGATAATCCCAATGGACAATTCCAAAGGAAAATCCCAATGGATAATTCCAATGGATTGTTCTCCAATGGACAATCCCAATGGAGAATTCCAATGGATAATCCCAATGGACAATTCCAAAGGATAATCCCAATGGATCATTCTCCAATGGATAATCCCAATGGATCATTCTCCAATGGATAATCCCAATGGATCATTCCAAAGGATAATCCCAATGGATCATTCTCCAATGGATAATCCCAACAGAGAGTTCCAATGGACAATTTTGCCAGTGGGCGACCCCGATGGATATTTCCACTGGATAAATCCAATGGATGGTTTTCCAATGGATAATTCTGCAGTGGATAATTCCAATGGATAATTCCGAAAGGTGACTGCAATGGGTAATCCCAATGGATAATTCTCCAGTGGATAATTCCAAAGGGTGACTGCAATGGGTAATCCCAATGGATAATTCTCCAGTGGATAATTCCAAAGGCTACAGGTGATCCCAAGGGATAATCCCAATGAATAATTTCAAAGGATATGGGTGATTCCAATGGATAATTCCAACAGTTGTGGGTAATTCCAATGGATGTGGGTAATTCCAATGGATAATTCCAATGGAAAATCCCAAAGGATATAGCTGATCCCAATAGATAATTCCAAAGGATAATTCCAATGGATGTGGATAATCCCAATGGATAATTGCAACAAGATAATTCCAAAGGATAGAGGTGATCCCAATGGATAATCTGAATAGATAATTGCAAACAATATTGATGATTCCAACGGGTGATTCCAATGGATAATTGGAATCCGATCCCAATGGATAATTCCAAAGGATATGGATCATTCCAATGGATAATTCCAAAAAATATGGGTGATTCCAATGGATAATTCCAAAGGATGTGGGTGACTCCAGTGGATAATTCCAAAGGATATGGATGATCCCAATGGAAAATTCCAATGGATAATTCTAAAGGATGTGGGTGACTCCAATGGATAACTCCAAGGTATAATTTCAAGGGATAATTCTCCAGTGGATAATTCCAGTGGATGACTCTAACGGATAACTGCAATGGATAATTTCGGTGCATAATTCCAATGGGCAATCCCAATGGATAATTCCAATGGATAATTTCAATTAATAATTCCAATGACTGACTCCAATGGATAATTTTCCAATGGATGACTCCACTGGATAATTCCACTGGATAATTTTCCAATGGGTGACCCCAATGGATAATTCCACTGGGTAAGTCCAAAGGATAGTTTTTCAATGGATAATTCCAATGGATGATTCCAGTGGATGAGCAATGGATAATTGCAGTGGATAATTCCAATGGATCATTCCCAAGGGTCATTCCAATGGGTGATTCAAAAGGATAATTCCAATGGAAAATTCCAATGGATAATTCCAAAGGGTGACTGCAACGGATAATCCCAGTGGATAATTCTCCAATGGGTAATTCTCGGATAAATTTCCAATGGCTGATTGCAATGGCTGATTGCAATAGATATGAGGGATTCCAATGGATAATTCCAATGGATCATTCCAATGGGTAATTCCATTGGATAAATTTCCAATGGCTGATTGCAATGGCTAATTGCGATGGATATGGGGGATTCCAATGGATATTTGCAATGGATCATTCCAATGGATAATCCCAATGGATCATTCCAATGGATCATTCCAATGGATAATCCCAATGGATCATTCCAATGGGTAAATCCAGTGGCTGTGGGTGACTTCAGTGGATAATCCCAATGGATCATCCCAATGGATCATCCCAATGGATAATCCCAATGGATAACCCAATGGATAATCCCAATGGATAATCCCAATGGATCATCCCAATGGATCATCCCAATGGATCATCCCAATGGATCATCCCAATGGATCATTCCAATGGATCATCCCAATGGATAATCCCAATAGATCATTCCAATGGATAATCCCAATGGATTATTCCAATGGATCATCCCAATGGATAACCCAATGGATTATTCCAATGGATAATCCCAATCGATCATTCCAATGGATAATCCCACTGCATCATTCCAATGGATAATCCCAATGGATCATTCCAATGGCTAACTCCAGTGGCTGTGGGTGATTCCAATGGATAAACCAATGGATAATCCCAATGGATCATTCCAATGGATAATCCCAATGGATCATTCCAATGGATAACCCAATGGATTGTTTTCCAATGGATCATTCCAATGGATAACCCAATGGACAATCCCAATGGATCATTCCAATGGATAATCCCAATGGATCATTCCAATGGATAATCCCACTGGACAATCCCACTGGATAACTCCAGTGGCTGTGGGTGATTCCAATGGATAATCCCACTGGACAATCCCATTGGATAACTCCAGTGGCTGTGGGTGATTCCCACGGGAATCCCCCGCCTTGGCCTCGTTCCCGCCGGCTCCTCACCCGTTATTCCCGATGGCTCCGGCCTGCCAGGATTTCAGCTCCGGGGATTGGTATCCGGGCGCCGGCGGCGCCGGCGGCAGCTGAGGCGACATCAGGGGGCTGCTGGGGCTGAGCGCCGGCGCGAATCCCGCCGGATCGCTCTGCTGCGGCATTCCTGGGAAGGCGGGCACACCCAGTCAGGGCCGGCTGCTGGCGCTTCCGCCGAAATTCCCCCATTTCCCGCCCCAGCCGGGAATTCCAGCCACCGATTCGGAGCTCTTGGCTTAGGTGGGAAGGTGGTGGGATCATCCCATCCCAAGCCTGGTACTTCCGTGATCCCAGGTGGTTCCAAACTTTCCTCGGATTCTCTGGGAATTCCAGCCCAGATGGGAATTCATTCCCAAATCCCCATTTCCCAGGGAATTCCCTCCATTCCCAGCCTGGGATTGGATCCAGCCCCATCTTCCCGCTCCTCTCCGGGAAGGAATTTTGGGAATTCCCTGGGAATTTGGGACTCCAGGAAGGGTCTCCCTTCCCTTTTCCATTCCTGAATTCCATAAAAACCCCCTGGGGATGGATCCTGAGTGCCCTGGATCCAGAATCCCAGAATGGTTTGGGATCCATGGACCTTCCATCCCATCCCAATCCCAATCCCAATCCCAGGCAGCTCCAGCTTTTCCTTGGCCACTCCCAGGGATTCTCTGGGAATTCCAGCCCAGCCGGGAATCCCACCCCAATCTCCTGTTCCACCATTCCCACTCTTCCCAGTCCCACCATCGGTATCTCCCCAGCCCCAACAACATCCCAAACAACATCCCAAAGATCCTGAACATCCCAAAGATGCCAAACATCCCAAGGATCCTGAAGATCCCAAACATCCTGAAGGTCCTGAACATCCCAAACATCCTGAAGATCCCAAAGATCCTGAAGATCCCAAACATCCCGAACATCCCAAAGACACAACATCCTGAAGATCCCAAACATCCCAAACATTGCAATGATCACGAAGATCCCAAAGATCGCAGACATCCCAAACATCCCAAAGATCCTGAAGATCCCAAACCTCCTAAACATCCCAAAGACCCTGAAGACCCCCAAGATCCCAAAGCTCCCAAAGATCCCGAACATCTCAAACACCCCAAACACCCCAAAGATCCCGAAGATCCCAGGAATCCTGAACATCCCAAACATCCTGAAGATCCTAAAGATCCCAAAGATCCCGAAGATCCTGAACATCCCAAACATTGCAATGATCACCCCAAATATCCCGAAGATTCCGAACATCCCAAAGATCCTGAAGATCTCAAAGATTCCGAAGATCCCAAACATCCCAAGGATCCTGAACATCCCAAAGATCCCGAACATCCCAAAGATCCCAAAGATCCTGAAGATCCCAAATATCCCAAACATCCTGAAGATCCTGAAGATCCCAAAGATCCTGAAGATCCCAAAGATCCTGAAAATCCCAAAGATCCCAAACATCCTGAAGATCCCAAACATCCCAAGGATCCCAAAGATCCTGAAGATCCCCAAGATCCTGAACATCCCAAACATTGCAATGATCACCCCAAATATCCCGAAGATTCCGAACATCCCAGAGATCCTGAAGATCCCAAAGATTCCGAAGATCCCAAACATCCCAAGGATCCTGAACATCCCAAACATCCTGAAGATCCTATAGATCCCAAAGATCCTGAAGATCCCAAACATCCCAAAGATCCCAAACATCCCAAAGATCCTGAAGATCCCAAAGATCCTGAAGATCCCAAACCTCCCAAACATCCCAAACATCCCAAACATCCTGAACATCCCAAACCTCCCAAATATCCCAAACACCCTGAAGACTCCGAAGATCCCAAAGCTCCCGAAGATCACGAACATCCCAAACATCCCAAACACCCCGAAGATCCCAAGAATCCTGAACATCCCAAACATCCCAAAGATCCCAAACATCCCAAACATCCCAAAGCTCCTGAAAATCCCAAAGATCCCAAACATCCTGAAGATCCCAAAGATTCCGAGGATCCCAAACATCCCAAAGATATCCTGAAGATCCTGAAGATCGCCAAGGTCCCAAAGATCCTGAAGATCCCAAACATCCCAAGGATCCCAAGGATCCCAAAGATCCTGAAGATCCCAAACATCCCGAAGATCCCAAACATCCCAAAGATCCTGAAGATCCCAAACCTCCTAAACATCCCAAAGACCCTGAAGACCCCCAAGATCCCAAAGCTCCCAAAGATCCCGAACATCTCAAACATCCCAAACACCCCAAAGATCCCAAGAATCCTGAACATCCCAAACATCCTTAAGATCCCAAAGATCCCAAACATCCCGAACATCCCAAACATCCCAAAGCTCCTGAAAATCCCAAAGATCCCAAACATCCCAAGGATCCCAAAGATCCTGAAGATCCCAAAGATCCCAAAGACCCTGAACATCCCAAAGACCCTGAAGATCCCGAAGACCCTGAAGATCCCGAAGATCCCAAAGCTCCTGAAAATCGCGAACATCTCAAACATCCCGAACATCCCAAACATCCCAAAGATCCTGAACATCCCAAGAATCCTGAACATCCCAAACATCCTTAAGATCCCAAACATCCTGAAGATCCCAAGCATCCCGAACATCCCAAACATCCCAAAGATCCTGAAAATCCCAAAGATCCCAAACATCCTGAAGATCCCAAAGATTCCGAAGATCCCAAACATCCCAAAGATCCTGAAGATCCCAAACATTGCAATGATCACCCCAAATATCCCGAAGATTCCGAACATCCTGAACATCCCAAACATCCCAAAGATCCTGAAAATCCCAAAGATCCCAAAGATCCTGAAAATCCCAAAGATCCCAAACATCCTGAAGATCCCAGATTCCGAAGATCCCAAATATCCCAAAGATCCCAAAGATCCTGAAGATCCTAAACATCCCAAACATTGCAATGATCACCCCAAATATCCCGAAGATTCCGAACATCCTGAACATCCCAAACCTCCCAAACATCCCAAACACCCTGAAGACCCCGAACATCCCGAAGCTCCCGAACAAACCCCCCGAACCCCCCAAACCCCGGGATCTCCCTCACCCGATCCCGAGTACTGGAACAAACTCTGCTGCATCCCGGCCGGGCCCATCCCGGCTCCGAAGGGCGCCGCTCCCATGGCTCCGCGGTTCCCCAGCGCCCCGCGGCTCCCCAGCGCCGCCGCCGCCGCCTCGCCGGAGAACGCCGGAGCTGCTCCTCCTCCCGCCGCTCCTCCCGCGCCGCCTCCGCCCGCCCCGTAACCGGCCGGGTACGGGAACTGCTGGGCCGGGCTCTGGGCCAGCCGGGGGTTTCCCATGGGAATGCCGGAGGCGGCGGCGGCGGCGGCGGAATTGCCGAAGCTCTGCTGGCGCATCAGGAGCGCGCGCTGCTGCATCAGCTGCCGCTGCCGGTGCTGCTGGCTGTAGAGCTCCCGCTGCCGCTGCGCCAGCATCTGCGCGTTCAGCGGCGGCTGCGGGGGGAGAAATTCCGGGTTATCCCAAAAAATCCATCCCAGGGGTTGGTTTGTATCCCATTCCTGTGCCCTCACTGGGATGATCCCGAGCTCAAAAATCCCGGAATTTTGCTCTTTTTTGGGAAAACAAATCCCATCCCAGGAGATTTTCCAGCTCTTTTTTATGGGATCCAATACTTGTGCTCTCACTGGAGTGATCACAAGTTTGGAATCCCAGAATTGCACTTTTTCTTGGAATAAAATCCCATCCCAAGGGTTTTTCCAGCTCTTTTCTGCTGCTCCCTCACCGGGATGATCCCCCGTGTGCCCGAGTTTGGGGTTTGTTCCCCAACAAACAATGGGGGTGGTTTTGGGGTGAAATTCCCGGTTATCCCAAAGGTTTCGTCCCCAAAAATCCATCCCAGGAGTTTGTTCCGGTGGTTTTGGGGTGAAATTCCCGGTTATCCCAAAAGGTTTCGGCCCCAAAAAATCCATCCCAGGGGTTGGTTTGTATCCCATTCCTGTGCCCTCACTGGGATGATCCCGAGCTCAAAAATCCCGGAATTTTGCTCTTTTTTGGGAAAACAAATCTCATCCCAGGAGATTTTCCAGCTCTTTTTTATGGGATCCAATATTTGTGCCCTCACTGGAGCGATCACAAGTTTGGAATCCCAGAATTGCACTTTTTCTTGGAATAAAATCCCATCCCAGGAGATTTTCCAGCTCTTTTTTCCATGGGATCGCCCTGGTCCTGTCCCCAAGATGATCCCAACCTGAAAATCCTGGAATTTTGCTCTTTTCTGGAAAAAAAAATTCCCATCCCAGGAGTTTTTCCAGCTCTTTTCTGCTGCTCCCTCACTGGGATGATCCCGAGCTCAAAAATCCCAGAATCCTACTTTTTATTGGAATAAAATCCCATCCCAGGGGTTTGTTCTGGTGGTTTTGGGGTGGAATTCCCGGTTATCCCAAAAGGTTTCGTTCCCAAAAAATCCATCCCGGGGGTTGGTTTGTACTCACCCCCTCCCATGTCTGAGTTTGGGGTTTGTTCCGGTGGTTTTGGGGTGGAATTCCCGATTATCCCAAAGGTTTCGGCCCCAAAAAATCCATCCCAGGGGTTTGTTCCGGTGTTTTTGGGGTGAAATTCCCGGTTATCCCAAAAGGTTTCGGCCCCAAAAATCCATCCCAGGGGTTGGTTTGTATCCCATTCCTGTGCGCTCACTGGGATGATCCCGAGCTCAAAAATCCCAGAATTCCGCTTTTTATTGGAATAAAATCCCATCCCAGGGGTTTTTTCCCGCTCTTTTTTATGGGATCCCATTCCTGTGACTCACTGGGATGATCCCGAGCTCAAAAATCCTGGAATTTTGCTCTTTTTTTGGGAAAAAATTTCCCATTCCAGGAGTTTTTCCAGCTCTTTCCTGCTGCTCCCTCACCGGGATGATCCCCTGTGTGCCTAAGTTTGGGGTTTGTTCCGGTGGTTTTGGGGTGGAATTCCCGGTTATCCCAAAAGGTTTCGGCCCCAAAAAATCCATCCCAGGGGTTTGTTCCGGTGGTTTTGGGGTGGAATTCCAGGTTATCCCAAAAGGTTTCGTTCCCAAAAAATCCATCCCAGGGGTTGGTTTGTATCCCATTCCTGTGACCTCGCTGGGATGATCCCGAGCTCAAAAATCCCAGATTTCCGCTTTTTATCAGAATAAAATCCCATCCCAGGAGTTTTTCCAGCTCTTTTTTATGGGATCCCATTCCTGTGACCTCACTGGGATGATCCCGAGCTCAAAAATCCCGGAATTCCCAACTTTTTCTTGGAATAAAATCCCATCCCAGGGGATTTTCCAGCTCTTTTTTCCATGGGATCGCCCTGGTCCTGTCCCCAGGATGATCCTGACCCAAAAATCCTGGAATTCTGCTCTTTTTCCTCCCAAATTTTGGGAAAAAAATTCCCATCCCAGGAATTTTCCCACCTTCTTTTTATGGGATCCCATTCCTGTGCCCTCACTGGGATGATCCCGAGCTCAAAAATCCTGGAATTTTGCTCTTTTTTGGAAAAAAAAAATTCCCATCCCAGGAGTTTTTCCAGCTCTTTTCTGCTCTTCCATAACTGGGATGATCCCGAGCTCAAAAATCCCAGAATTCCAGGTTTTCTTGGAATAAAATCCCATCCCAGGAGATTTTCCAGCTCTTTTTTCCATGGGATCGCCCTGGTCCTGTCCCCAGGATGATCCCGACCTAAAAATCCTGGAATTTTGCTCTTTTTCCTCCAAAATGTTGGGAAAAAATTTCCCATCCCCGGAATTTTCCCACCTTCTTTTTATGGGATCCCATTCCTGTGCCCTCACTGGGGTGATCCCGAGCTCAAAAATCCTGGAATTTTGCTCTTTTTTGGGAAAACAAATCCCATCCCAGGGGTTTTTCCAGCTCTTTTTTATGGGATCCAATACTTGTGCCCTCACTGGGATGATATCGAGCTCAAAAATCCCGGAATTTTGCTCTTTTTTGGGAAAACAAATCTCATCCCAGGAGATTTTCCAGCTCTTTTTTCCATGGGATCGCCCTGGTCCTGTCCCCAGGATGATCCTGACCCAAAAATCCTGGAATTTTGCTCTTTTTTGGGAAAAACAAATCTCATCCCAGGAGTTTTTCCAGCTCTTTTCTGCTCTTCCATCTCTGGGATGATCCCCAGCTCAAAAATCCCAGAATTCCACTTTTTCTTGGAATAAAATCCCATCCCAGGAGTTTTTCCAGCTCTTTTTTCCATGGGATCGCCCTGGTCCTGTCCCCAGGATGATCCCGACCTGAAAATCCTGGAATTTTGCTCTTTTTCCTCCAAAATGTTGGGAAAAAATTTCCCATCCCAGGAGTTTTCCACCCCTTTTTATGGGATCCCATTCCTGTGCCCTCACTGGGATGATCCCGAGCTCAAAAATCCCGGAATTTTGCTCTTTTTTGGGAAAAAATTTCCCATCCCAGGGGTTTTTCCAGCTCTTTTTTCCATGAGATTGCCCTGGTGCTCTCACCGGGATGATCTCAAGCTCAAAAATCCCGGAATTCTGCTCTTTTCTTGGAATAAAATCCCATCCCATAAATTTTTCCAGCTCTTTTTTCCATGGGATCGCCCTGGTCCTGTCCCCAGGATGATCCTGACCCAAAAATCCTGGAATTTTGCTCTTTTTTGGGAAAAACAAATCTCATCCCAGGAGTTTTTCCAGCTCTTTTCTGCTCTTCCATCTCTGGGATGATCCCCAGCTCAAAAATCCCAGAATTCCACTTTTTCTTGGAATAAAATCCCATCCCAGGGGTTTTTCCAGCTCTTTTTTCCATGGGATCGCCCTGGTCCTGTCCCCAGGATGACCCTGACCCAAAAATCCTGGAATTTTGCTCTTTTTCCTCCAAAATGTTGAGAAAAAAATTCCCATCCCAGGAATTTTCCCACCTTCTTTTTATGGGATCCCATTCCTGTGCCCTCACTGGGATGATCCCGAGCTCAAAAATTCCGGAATTTTTCTCTTTTTTGGGAAAACAAATCTCATCCCAGGAGTTTTTCCAGCTCTTTTTTATGGGATCCAATACTTGCGCCCTCCCTGGAGCGATCCCAAGTTTGGAATCCCAGAATTCCGCTTTTTCTGGGAATAAAATCCCATCCCAGGGGTTTTTCCTGCTCTTTTTTCCATGGGATTACCCTGGTCCTGTCCCCAAGTTCATCCCAACCTAAAAATCCCGGAATTTTGCTCTTTTTTGGAAAAAAAAATCCCATCGCAGGAGTTTTTCCAGCTCTTTTCTGCTGCTCCCTCACTGGGATGATCCCGAGCTCAAAAATCCTGGAATTTCACTTTTTCTTGGAATAAAATTCCCATCCCAGGGGTTTTTCCAGCTCTTTTCTGCTGCTCCCTCACCGGGATGATCCCCCGTGTGCCTGAGTTTGGGGTTTGTTCCGGAGGTTTTGGGGTGAAATTCCCGATTATCCCAAAAGGTTTCGGCCCCAAAAAATCCATCCCAGGGGTTGGTTGGTTTGTATCCAAACCCCTCCCCCTGTGCCTGAGTTTGGGGTTTGTTCCGGAGGTTTTGGGGTGGAATTCCAGGTTATCCCAAAGTTTTTACCCCCAAAAACTCATCCCAGGGGTTTGTTCTGGTGGTTTTGGGGTGAAATTCCCGGTTATCCCAAAAGGTTTTGTCCCAAAAAAATCCATCCCAGGGGTTGGTTTGTATCCCATTCCTGTGACCTCACTGGGATGATCCCGAGCTCAAAAATCCCAGAATTCCGCTTTTTCTTGGAATAAAATCCCATCCCATAAATTTTTCCAGCTCTTTTTTCCATGGGATCGCCCTGGTCCTGTCCCCAGGATGATCCTGACCCGAAAATCCTGGAATTTTGCTCTTTTTTTGGGAAAAAAATTCCCATCCCAGGAGTTTTTCCAGCTCTTTGCTGCTGCTCCCTCACTGGGATGATCCCGAGCTCAAAAATCCCAGAATTCCCAACTTTTTCTTGGAATAAAATCCCATCCCAGGGGTTTTTCCAGCTCTTTTTTCCATGGGATCGCCCTGGTGCCGTCCCCAGGATGATCCTGACCCAAAAATCCTGGAATTTTGCTCTTTTTCCTCCAAAATGTTGGGAAAAAAAATTCCCATCCCAGGAATTTTCCCACCTTCTTTTTATGGGATCCCATTCCTGCTCCCTCACCAGGATGATCCCGAACTCAAAAATCCCGGAATTTTGCTCTTTTTTGGGAAAACAAATCTCATCCCAGGAATTTTTCCAGCTCTTTTTTATGGGATCCCATTCCTGTGACCTCGCTGGGATGATCCCGAGCTCAAAAATCACAGAATTCCGCTTTTTCTTGGAATAAAATCCCATCCCAGGAGATTTTCCAGCTCTTTTTTCCATGGGATCGCCCTGGTCCTGTCCCCAGGATGATCCTGACCCAAAAATCCTGGAATTCTGCTCTTTTTCCTCCCAAATTTTGGGAAAAAAATTCCCATCCCAGGGTTTTTTCCAGCTCTTTTTTATGGGATCTCATTCCTGTGCCCTCACTGGGATGATCCCGAGCTCAAAAATCCTGGAATTTTGGGGTTTTTTTGGGAAAACAAATCCCATCCCAGGGGTTTTTCCAGCTCTTTTTTTCCATGGGATCGCCCTGGTCCTGTCCCCAGGATGATCCCAACCTAAAAATCCCGGAATTTTGCTCTTTTCTGGAAAAAAAAAAATCCCATCCCAGGAGTTTTTCCAGCTCGTTTCTGCTGCTCCCTCACTTGGATGATCCCCAGCTCAAAAATCCCGGAATTCCCAACTTTTTCTTGGGATAAAATCCCATCCCAGGAGTTTTTCCAGCTCTTTTTCCCATGGAATTCCCTGCTGCTGCTGTCCCCAGGATGATCCCGACCCAAAAATTTTGCTCTTTTGCCTCCAAAATGTTGGGAAAAAAATTCCCATCCCAGGAATTTTCCCACCTTCTTTTTATGGGATCCCATTCCTGTGCCCTCACTGGGATGATCCCGAGCTCAAAAATCCCGGAATTTTGCTCTTTTCTGGAAAAAAAAAATCCCATCCCAGGAGTTTTTCCATCTCTTTTCTGCTGCTCCCTCACTGGGATGATCCCGAGCACAAAAATCCCGGAATTCCCAACTTTTTCTTGGAATAAAATCCCATCCCATAAATTTTTCCAGCTCTTTTTTCCATGGGATCACCCTGGTCCTGTCCCCAGGATGATCCCGACCCGAAAATCCTGGAATTTTGCTCTTTTTCCTCCAAAACATTGGGAAAAAAATTCCCATCCCAGGAATTTTTCCACCTTCTTTTTATGGGATCTCATTCCTGTGCCCTCACTGGGATGATCCCGAGCTCAAAAATCCCGAAATTCTGCTCTTTTTTGGGAAAACAAATCCAATCCCAGGGGTTTTTCCAGCTCTTTTCTGCTGCTCCCTCACTGGGATGATCCTGAGCTCAAAAATCCTGGAATTCCACTTTTTCTTGGAATAAAATCCCATCCCAGGGGTTTTTCCAGCTCTTTTTTCCATGGGATCACCCTGGTCCTGTCCCCAAGTTGATCCCGACCTAAAAATCCTGGAATTTTGCTCTTTTTCCTCCAAAATGTTGGGAAAAAAATTCCCACCCCAGGAATTTTCCCACCCCTTTTTATGGGATCCCATTCCTGTGCCCTCACTGGGATGATCCCGAGCTCAAAATCCTGGAATTCCCAACTTTTTCATTGGAATAAAATCCCATCCCAGGAGTTTTTCCACCTCTTTTTTCCATGGGATCGCCCTGGTCCTGTCCCCAAGTCGATCCCAACCTAAAAATCCTGGAATTTTGCTCTTTTTTGGGAAAAAATTTCCCATCCCAGGAGTTTTTCCAGCTCTTTGCTGCTGCTCCATCACCGGGATGATCCCGAGCTCAAAAATCCCGGAATTCCCAAATTTTTCTTGGAATAAAATCCCATCCCAGGGGTTTTTCCAGCTCTTTTTATGGGATCTCATTCATGTGCCCTCACTGGGATGATCCCGAGCTCAAAAATCCCAGAATTCAAGGTTTTTTTGGAAAAAAATCCCATCCCATAAATTTTTCCAGCTCTTTTTTCCATGGAATCACCCTGGTCCTGTCCACAAGTTGATCCCAACCTAAAAATCCTGGAATTTTGCTCTTTTCTGGAAAAAAAAAATGCCATCCCAGGAGTTTTTCCAGCTCTTTTCTGCTGCTCCCTCACTGGGATGATCCTGAGCTCAAAAATCCTGGAATTCCCAACTTTTTCTTGGAATAAAATCCCATCCCAGGAGTTTTTCCAGCTCTTTTTTCCATGGGATCGCCCTGGTCCTGTCCCCAAGTCAATCCCGACCTAAAAATCCTGGAATTTTGCTCTTTTTCCTCCAAAATGTTGGGAAAAAAATTCCCATCCCAGGAATTTTTCCAGCTCTTTTTTATGGGATCCCATTCCTGTGCCCTCACTGGGATGATCCCCAGCTCAAAAATCCTGGAATTTTGCTCTTTTTTGGGAAAAAATTTCCCATCTCAGGGTTTTTTCCAGCTCTTTTTTATGGGATCCAATACTTGTGCCCTCACTGGAGCGATCCCAAGTTTGGAATCCCAGAATTCCACTTTTTCTTGGAATAAAATCCCATCCCAGGAGATTTTCCAGCTCTTTTTTCCATGGGATCGCCCTGGTCCTGTCCCCAAGTCGATCCCAACCTAAAAATCCCGGAATTTTGCTCTTTTCTGGAAAAAAAATTCCCATCCCAGGAGTTTTTCCGGGTCTTTTCTGCTCTTCCCTCACTGGGATGATCCCGAGCTCAAAAATCCTGAAATTTCACTTTTTCTTGGAATAAAATCCCATCCCAGGGGTTTTTCCAGCTCTTTTTTCCATAGAATCACCCTGGTCCTGTCCCCAAGTTGATCCCGACCTAAAAATCCTGGAATTTTGCTCTTTTTTTGGAAAAAATCTCCCATCCCAGGGGTTTTTCCAGCTCTTTGCTGCTGCTCCCTCACTGCGATGATCCCGAGCTCAAAAATCCCGGAATTCTGCTCTTTTTTGGGAAAAAATTCCCATCCCAGGGGTTTTTCCAGCTTTTTTCCATGAGATTGCCCTGGTGCCCTCACCGGGATGATCCCAAGCTCAAAAATCCTAAAATTCCACTTTTTCTTCGAATAAAATCCCATCCCAGGGGTTTTTCCAGCTCTTTTTTATGGGATCTCAGTCCTGTGCCCTCACTGGGATGATCCCCAGCTCAAAAATCCCGAAATTTTGCTCTTTTTTGGGAAAAAATTTCCCATCCCAGGAGTTTTTCCAGCTCTTTTCTGCTGCTCCCTCACTGGGATGATCCCCAGCTCAAAAATCCTAAAATTCCACTTTTTCTTGGAATAAAATCCCATCCCAGGAGTTTTTCCAGCTCTTTTTTTCCATGGGATCGCCCTGGTGCCATCCCCGGGATGATCCCGACCTGAAAATCCCGGAATTTTGGGGTTTTTTTGGGAAAACAAATCCCATCCCAGGAGATTTTCCAGCTCTTTTTTATGGGATCCCATTCCTGTGCCCTCACTGGAGCGATCCCAAGTTTGGAATCCCAGAATTCTGCTTTTTCTTGGAATAAAATCCCATCCCAGGGGTTTTTCCAGCTCTTTTTTCCATGGGATCGCCCTGGTCCTGTCCCCAGGATGATCCCGACCTAAAAATCCTGGAATTTTGCTCTTTTCTGGAAAAAAAAAATTCCATTCCAGGAGATTTTCCAGCTCTTTGCTGCTCTTCCATCACTGAGATGAACCCCAGCTCAAAAATCCCGGAATTCCATTTTTTTTTTGGAATAAAATCCCCAGAATTCCTCTGCAATTCCCGATTTTTCCTCATTCCCAGGGTTTTTTTGGGTTTTTTTTTTTTTGAGGAGCGAAGGAAGAATCTGAGGAGTTGGGAATTTGGGGGATGGCGGAGAAAATTCCCTAAAAATTCTGATTTTGACCCCATTTGGAATTGCCAGGGATTTTTCCCAAATGAATTCCTGAAGGTTGCCCTAAAAAAAAAAATAATGAAGGATTTGGGAATTAAATGGGAGGAGGAGCTGGAAAAATAATGGAAAAAAAAATCCATAAAAAAATATGGGAAAAAAAAAATTCCAGGAATTGGAAAAACGGCTGGAAAATGATGGGAAAGCATCTCAAAAAAATGGGAAGAAACAGGGAAAAACAGGAAAAAATTCAAAAAAAAATTTGGAATTTTCTCCTGTTAAGGAGAAAGAAAAAATTGGAAAATTCTGGAAAAAACAGTTGGAAAAAAATGGAAAAAAAACAGGAAAAAAGAAAAAAAAATCAGGAATTTTCTCCCATTAATGAGAAAAAAAAGCTGGAAAATTTTGGAAAAAACAGTCAAAAAAACCAGGAAAAAACAGGAAAAATTAGGAAAAAATCAGGAAAAACCAGGAAAAAAACAGGAAAAAAAAGGAAAAAATCAGGAAAAAAACAGGAAAAAACCAGGAAAAAACCAAGAAAAAACAGGAAAAAATCAGGAAAAAAAAAAAGGAAAAAACCCAGGAAAAAAACAGGAAAAAAATCAGGATTTCCTTCCTGTTAGAACAGTAAGAGCTGGAAAATTCTGGAAAAACCACCCCCCAAAAAAACCAGAAAAAAATTTGGGAATTCTTCCCGTTAACGAGAAAAAAGAGCTGGAAAAACCAGGAAAAAATACGGAAAAAAATCAGGAATTTTCCTCTTGTTAAGAAGAAAGAAGAGCAGGAAAATCATGGAAAAACCACCTGAAAATAAAGAAAAAAAAAGGGAAAAAAAAAGAAGAAAAATAAAAAATAAAAAAACCAGAAAAAACCCCAGGAATTTTGTCCTGTTAATGAGGAAAAAAGAGCTGGAAAGTTCTGGAAAAATCACCCCAAAAAACCAGGAAAAAAAAATTGGAAAAAAAAAAAAACCCAAAAATGTGGAATTTCCTCCCGTTAATGAGAGAAAAGAGCTGGAAAATTCTGGAAAAAACCCAAAAAATCCAGGAAAAAAATTCCAGGGATTCTCTCCTGATAAGATGAAGAAAGAGCTGGAAAATCCTGGAAAAACTGGGGAAAAAACACCAAAAAAATCACAAAAAAATCAGGAATTTTCTGCTGTTAAGATGCAAAAAAAGCTGGAAAATTCTGGAAAATTTGGGAAAAACCACACCAAAAAAACAGGGAAAAAACCCCAAGAATTCCCTCACACTGAGATGGAAAAAGGGTCGGAAAATTGTGGGAAAAGCACCTCAAAAAACCAGGAAAAAAACAGGAAAAAAGCAGGAAAAAAAATCAGAATTTCCCTCCTGGTCATGAGAAAAATGAGCTGGAAAATTCTGGAAAATTCTGGGAAAATTCTGGAAAATTCTGGGAAAATTCTGGAAAATTCTGGAAAATTCTGGAAAATTTGGGAAAATTCTGGAAAATTCTCCTCAAAAACCCAGGATAAAAACAGGAAAAAAAAACCCAAAAAATCAGGATTTTTTTGCCATTAATGAGAAAGAAAAGCTGGAAAATCATGGGAAAACCACCCCAAAAAAATTGGAAAAAAAACCAAAAAATGTGGAATTTCCTCCCGTTAATGAGAGAAAAGAGCTGGAAAATTCTGGAAAAAAAACAGAAAAATCCAGGAAAAAAATTCCAGGGATTCTCTGCTGTTAAGATGAAGAAAGAGCTGGAAAATCCTGGAAAAACCAGGGAAAAAAATCACAAAAAAATCAGGAATTTTCTCCTGTTAAGATGCAAAAAAAGCTGGAAAATTCTGGAAAATTTGGGAAAATCCCCCCCCAAAAAAACAGGGAAAAAAACCCCAGGAATTCCCTCCCATTGAGATGGAAAAAGGGTCGGAAAATTGTGGGAAAAGCACCTCAAAAAACCACAAAAAAAAAAAGGAAAAAATCAGAAATTCCCTCCCAGTCATGAGAAAAATGAGCTGGAAAATTCTGGAAAATTCTGGAAAATTCTCCTCAAAAACCCAGGATAAAAACAGGAAAAAAAAACCCCAAAATCAGGATTTTTTTGCCATTAATGAGAAAGAAAAGCTGGAAAATCATGGGAAAACCATCCCCCAAAAAATTGGAAAAAAACACCAAAAATGTGGAATTTCCTCCCGTTAATGAGAGAAAAGAGCTGGAAAATTCTGGAAAAACCGGGGAAAAAAACAGGAAAAAAATCACAAAAAAATCAGGAATTTTCTGCTGTTAAGATGCAAAAAGAGCTGGAAAATTCTGGAAAAACCACCCCAAAAATCCAGGAAAAAAATGGAAAAAACCCGAGAAAAATCAGGAATTTCCTCCCACTAATGACAGAAAAAACCTTTGGAAAATTCTGGAAAAACCCAGAAAAATACCACAAAAAACTCGAGAAAAAATGGAAAAAAAATGAGGAAAAAAAACCCCGAAAAATCAGGAATTTTCTCCTGTTAAGATGGAAAAAGAGCTGGAAAATCCTGGAAAAGCCACCCCAAAAACCCAGGAAAATCCCACAAAAAATGAGGATTTTCCTCCCGTTTGAGCTGGAAAATTCCGGAGGAATCATCCCAAAAAAACAAGAAAAAAAAAAGGAAAAAAATCAGGATTTTCTTCCCATTAATGACAAAAAAGCCCCTGGAAAATTCTGGAAAAAATGGAAAAAAACCCAGAAAAAAAACCCCGAAAAATCAGTAATTTTCTCCCATTAATGACAAAAATAAACCTGAAAATTCTGGGAAAATCACCCCAAAAAAACCAGGAAAAAAATGAAAAAAATGGGAAAAAACGGAAAAACCCCAGGGAAAAAACCAGAAAAAAAATCAGCAATTTCCTCCCATTAATGGCAAAAATAAACCTGGAAAATTCTGGAAAAATCACCCCAAAAATCGAGGAAAAAATGGAAAAACCCCAGAAAAAACCCCCCTAAAAATCAGTAATTACTTCCCATTAATGACAGAAAAACCCCTGGAAAATTCTGAAAAAACAACCCCAAAAACCAGGAAAAAAGTGAAAAAAATGGCAAAAAAATGGAAAAAACCCCAGAAAAAAAAACAGAAAAAAATCAGCAATTTCCTCCCATTAATGGCAAAAATAAACCTGGAAATTTCTGGAAAAACCCCACGAAAATCCCACAAAAAACTCAGAATTTTTCTCCTGTTTGAGCTGGAAAATTCTGTTCAAACCACCCCAAAAACCCAGGAAAAAATGGAAAAAACCCAGAAAAAACCCCCAAAAAATCAGCAATTACCGCCCGTTAATGACAAAAAAAACCTCTGGGAAATTCCGGAAAAACCACCCCAAAAACCAGGAAAAAAATGAAAAAAATGGGGAAAAAATGGAAAAAACCCAGGGAAAAAAACCAGAAAAAAATCAGCAATTTCCTCCCATTAATGACCAAAAAAAACCCCTGGAAATTTCTGGAAAAACCCCAGGAAAATCCCACAAAAACCTCGGGGTTTTTTTCCCATTTGAGCTGGAAAATTCTGTTCAAACCACCCCAAAACCCCAGGAAAAAATGGAAAAAAAACAGGAAAAAAAAAGGAAAAAAATCAGGATTTTCCTCCCATTAATGGCAAAAATAAACCTGGAAAGTTCTGGGAAAATCACCTCAAAAACCAGGAAAAAAATGAAAAAAATGGGAAAAAATGGGAAAAACCCAGAAAAAAACCCCGAAAAAGCCCAACAATTTTCTCCCATTAAAGACCAAAAAACCTCTGGAAAATTCTGGAAAACCCCAGGAAAACCCCACAAAAACCCCTCAGAATTTTTCTCCCGTTTGAGCTGGAAAATTCTGGAGGAAGCACCCCAAAAGCCCAGGAAAAAATGGAAAAAAAACAGGAAAAAAAGGAAAAAAAATCAGCAATTTCCTCCCATTAATGACAAAAAAGCCCCTGGAAAGTTCTGGAAAATTCACCCCAAAAATCGAGGAAAAAATGGAAAAACCCAGGAAAAAAAACCTTAAAAAAAATCAGCAATTTCCTCTCATTAATGACAAAAAACCTCTGGAAAATTTCGGAAAAACCACCCCAAAAAACCAGGAAAAAAATGAAAAAAAATAGGGAAAAAATGGAAAAAAAACCCAGGAAAAAAAAAAAACCAAAAAACCCCAACAATTTCCTCCCATTAAAGACCAAAAAACCCTGGAAAATTCTGGAAAACCCCAAGAAAATCCCACAAAAAACTCGGGATTTTTTCCCATTTGAGCTGGAAAATTCTGGAGGAAGCACCCCAAAACCCCAGGAAAAAATGGAAAAAAAAGGAAAAAAATCAGGATTTTCCTCCCATTAATGACAAAAATAAACCTGGAAATTCTGGAAAAATCACCCCAAAAATCGAGGAAAAAATGGAAAAACCCAGGAAAAAAAACCTTAAAAAAATCAGCAATTTCCTCCTATTAATGACAAAAAAAACCCTCAGGAAAATTCCAGAAAAACCAGGAAAAAAATGAAAAAAATAGGGAAAAAATGGAAAAAACCCCAGAAAAAAAAACCCCAAAACCCCAACAATTTCCTCCCATTAAAGACCAAAAAAACCCCTGGAAAATTCTGGAAAACCCCAAGAAAACCCCACAAGAAACTCAGGGGTTTTTTTCCCATTTGAGCTGGAAAATTCTGGACAAACCACCCCAAAAACCCAGGAAAAAATGGAAAAAAACAGGAAAAAAAAGGGAAAAAAATCAGCAATTTCCTCCCATTAATGGCAAAAAAAACCCCTGGAAATTTCTGGAAAAACCTCAGGAAAACCCCACAAAAAACTCAGGATTTTTGTCCCATTTGAGCTGGAAAATTCTGGAGGAAGCACCCCAAAACCCCAGGAGAAAATGGAAAAAAAACAGGAAAAAAAAGGAAAAAAATCAGGATTTTCCTCTCATTAATGACAACAAAACCTCTGGAAAATTTCGGAAAAACCACCCCAAAAAAACAGGAAAAAATGGAAAAAAAAACAGGAAAAAAAAGGAAAAAAATCAGGATTTTCCTCCCACTAATGGCAAAAATAAACCTGGAAATTCTGGGAAAATCACCCCAAAAAAACAGGAAAAAAATGAAAAAAATGGGAAAAAACGGAAAAACCCCAGGGAAAAAAAACAGAAAAAAAATCAGTAATTTCCTCCCATTAATGGCAAAAATAAACCTGGAAAATTCTGGAAAAATCACCCCAAAAATCGAGGAAAAAATGGAAAAACCCAGGAAAAAAACCTTTAAAAAAATCAGCAATTTCCTCTCATTAATGACAAAAAACCTCTGGAAAATTTTGGAAAAAACACCCCAAAAAAACAGGAAAATCCCACAAAAAACTTGGGATTTTTCTCCCATTTGAGCTGGAAAATTCTGTTCAAACCACCCCAAAACACCAGGAAAAAATGGAAAAAAAACAGGAAAAAAAAGGAAAAAAATCAGATTTTCCTCCCATTAATGGCAAAAATAAAACCTGGAAATTCTGGGAAAATCACCCCAAATACCAGGAAAAAATGAAAAAAAATGGGAAAAAATGGGAAAAAAATGGGAAAAAAACCCCAAAAAACCCAACAATTTCCTCCCATTAAAGACCAAAAAAAACCCCTGGAAAATTCTGGAAAACCCCAAGAAAACCCCAGAAAAAAATTAGGATTTTCCTCCTGTTTGAGCTGGAAAATTCTGCAGGAACCACCCCAAAAATCCAGGAAAAAATGGAAAAAAACCCCAGAAAAAAAACCCCAAAAAATCAGCAACTTCCTCCTATTAATGACAAAAAAACCCCTCTGGAAAATTCCGGAAAAACCACCCCAAAAACCCAGGAAAAAAATGAAAAAAATGGGAAAAAAATGGAAAAAACCCAGGGAAAAAAAACCAGAAAAAAATCAGCAATTTCCTCCCATTAAAGACCAAAAAAAACCCCCCCAAAAACCTGGAAAATTCTGGAGAAACCACCCCAAAAACCAGGAAAATCCCACAAAAAACTCAGGATTTTTGTCCCATTTGAGCTGGAAAATTCTGGACAAACCACCCCAAAAACCCAGGAAAAAATGGAAAAAAAATCAGTAATTTCCTCCCATTAATGACCAAAAAAAACCCTCTGGAAAATTCTGGAAAACCCCAAGAAAACCCCACAAAAACCTTGGGGTTTTTTTTCCATTCGAGCTGGAAAATTCCAGGGAAACCACCCCAAAACACCAGGAAAAAATGGAAAAAAAAACAGGAAAAAAAAGGAAAAAAATCAGGATTTTCCTCCCATTAATGGCAAAAATAAACCTGGAAATTCTGGAAAAATCACCCCAAACAAACAGGAAAAATGGAAAAAAAAACAGGAAAAAAAAGGAAAAAAACCAGGATTTTCCTCTCATTAATGACAAAAATAAACCTGGAAATTCCGGGAAAATCACCTCAAAAATCGAGGAAAAAAATGAAAAAAATGGGAAAAAATGGAAAAAACCCCAGGGAAAAAAATCAGAAAAAAATCAGTAATTTCCTCCCATTAATGACAAAAAAAACCCCTGGAAATTTCTGGACAAACCACCCGAAAATCCCACAAAAACCTCAGGGTTTTTTTCCGTTTGAGCTGGAAAATTCTGGACAAACCACCCCAAAACCCAGGAAAAAATGGAAAAAAAACAGGAAAAAACCCCCAAAAAATCAGCAATTACCACCCATTAATGACAACAAAACCCCTGGAAAATTCTGAAAACAACACCCCAAAAAAACAGGAAAAAAAATGAAAAAAATAGGAAAAAAATGGAAAAAACCTCAGAAAAAAACCCCAAAACTCCAAGAATTTCTTCCCATTAAAGACCAAAAAAAACCCCTGGAAAATTCTGGAAAACCCCAGGAAAATCCCACAAAAAACTCAGAATTTTTCTCCCATTCCAGCTGGAAAATTCCGGACAAACCACCCCAAAAATCCAGGAAAAAATGGAAAAAAAATCAGCAATTTCCTCCCATTAATGGCAAATAAAACCTCTGGAAAATTCTGGAAAACCCCAAGAAAATCCCACAAAATCCTCAGGATTTTTTTCACATTTGAGCTGGAAAATTCTGTTCAAACCACCCCAAAAATCCAGGAAAAATGGAAAAAAAACAGGAAAAAAAAAGGGAAAAAAATCAGCAATTTCCTCCCATTAATGGCAAAAATAAACTTGGAAATTCTGGAAAAATCCCAAGAAAATCCCACAAAAAACTCAGAATTTTTCTCCCATTTGAGCTGGAAAATTCTGTTCAAACCACCCCAGAAACCCAGGCAAAAATGGAAAAACCCCAGAAAAAAACCCCCAAAAAACCCAACAATTTCCTCCCATTAAAGACCAAAAAAAAATCCTGGAAAACTCTGGAAAACCCCAGGAAAATCCACAAAAAAGAGGATTTTCCTCCTGTTTGAGCTGGAAAATTCTGGAGGAACAACCCCAAAAAAACAGGAAAAAAAAATGGAAAAAAATCAGGATTTTCCTCCCATTAATGACAAAAATAAACCTGGAAATTCTGGGAAAATCACCCCAAAAAAACAGGAAAAAAATGAAAAAAATGGGAAAAAACGGAAAAACCCAGGAAAAAAAACCTTAAAAAAAATCAGCAATTTCCTCTCATTAATGACAAAAAACCTCTGGAAAATTCTGGAAAAACCACCCCAAAAACCCAGGAAAATCCCACAAAAAACTCAGGATTTTTGTCCCATTTGAGCTGGAAAATTCTGTTCAAACCACCCCAAAAACCCAGGAAAAAATGGAAAAAAAACAGGAAAAAAAAGGAAAAAAATCAGGATTTTCCTCCCATTAATGGCAAAAATAAACCTGGAAATTTCTGGAAAAATCACCCCAAAAACCCAGGAAAAAAATGAAAAAAATGGGAAAAAAATGGAAAAACCCCAGAAAAAAAACCCCCAAAAAACCCAACAATTTCCTCCCATTAATGCCAAAAAAACCCCTGGAAAATTCTGGAAAAACCCCAGGAAAACCCCACAAAAAACTCAGAATTTTTCTCCTGTTTGAGCTGGGAAATTCTGGACAAACCACCCAAAACCCAGGAAAAAATGGAAAAAACCCAGAAAAAAACCCCCAAAAAATCAGCAATTCCTTCCCATTAATGACCAAAATAAACCTGGAAATTCTGGAAAAATCACCCCAAAAATCCAGGAAAAAATGGAAAAACCCAGGAAAAAAAACCTTTAAAAAATCAGCAATTTCCTCTCATTAATGACAAAAAGCCTCTGGAAAATTTCAGAAAAACCACCCCAAAAAAACAGGAAAAAATGAAAAAAATGGGAAAAAAATGGAAAAAAAACCCAGAAAAAAACCCAAAAAACTCCAGCAATTTTCTCCCATTAAAGACCAAAAAAAACCCCTGGAAATTTCTGGAAAACCCCAGGAAAATCCCACAAAAAACTCAGAATTTTTCTCCCGTTTGAGCTGGAAAATTCTGGAGGAACCACCCGAAAAACCAGGAAAAAAAAAGAAAAAAATCAGGATTTTCCTCCCATTAATGACAAAAAAACCCCTGGAAAATTCTGAAAAAATCACCCAAAAAACCAGGAAAAAAAATGAAAAAAATAGGAAAAAAATGGAAAAAAAACCCAGAAAAAAACCCCAAAAACTCCAGCAATTTTCTCCCATTAAAGACCAAAAAAAACCCCTGGAAATTTCTGGAAAACCCCAAGAAAACCCCACAAAAAACTCAGAATTTCTGTCCCGGCCCATCCCCCGAACCCCCGAGCTGCAGTTCCCGCTCTCACCTGCGGGGGCAGCGGTTGCTGCTGCAGCGCCGCCCGGCCCGGCAGCGCCAGCGGAGCCGCCCCGAACTGCGCCAGCAGCGCCGCCTGCCGGTTCTGCTGCAGCAACTGCACCGGGGGGGAGAGAGAGAGAGGTCAGCGGGGATGGGGATTTGGGGATTTTTTGGGGTTTTTTGGAAGGATTTTTGGAGTTTTTTGGGATTTTTTGGGGATTTTTTTGGGGGATTTTTTTGGGTTTTTTTGGGATTTTTTGGGGGGATTTTTTGGGAGTTTTTGGGGGGACATTGGGGGGATGGTTTTCATTTTTTGAGGAGTTTTTTTTTATTTTTTGGGGTTTTTGGGAGAGTTTTGGGGGGGGTTGGAGGTTTTTTGGGGTTTTTTTCGATTTTTTGGGGGGATTTTGGAGTTTTGGGGGGATTTTTGGGGGTTTTTGGGGATTTTTGGGGTTTGGGGTTTTTGGGGGTTTTGGGGGGACATTGGGGGATGGTTTTGATTTTTTGGGGGGATTTTTTTTGATTTTTTGGGGTTTTTGGGAGAGTTTTGGACGGGTTTTGGGAGTTTTTTGGGGTTTTTTTTTTTGATTTTTTGGGGGATTTTGGGGGCTTTTGGGGGATTTTTTTGGGATTTTTTGGGTTTTTTGTGGGGGGATTTTTTTGGGGGTTTTGGGGGGACGCTGGGGGGATTATTTTTCATTTTTTGGGGTTTTTGGGAGAGTTTTGGGAGGGGTTTTGGGGTTTTTTTTGGGGATTTTTTTTGATTTTTTGGAGGATTTGGGGGATTTTGGGGGCTTTTTTGGGGTTTTTGGGGGAGGATTTTTGGGTTTTTTGGGGGGTTTGGGGGGACGTTGGGGGGATTCTTTTTCTTTTTTGGGGGTTTTTTGGGGGGAGTTTGGGGGGTTTTTTGGGATTTTTTTTTGGGATTTTTGGGGGGATTTGGGGGGCTTTTGGGGGATT
Source organism: Phylloscopus trochilus trochilus (assembly GCA_016584745.2). NCBI lineage: Eukaryota > Metazoa > Chordata > Aves > Passeriformes > Phylloscopidae > Phylloscopus > Phylloscopus trochilus. Next base: position 14,431 of record WQNJ02000240.1, on the reverse strand, counting down.
TTTTTGGGGTTTTGGGGTTTTTTGGGGAGATTTTGGGGGATTTTTTGAGGATTTTTTGAGGATTTTTGAGGATTTTTTGGGGATTTTTGGGGGGATTTTGGGAAATTTTTTGAGGATTTTTTGAGGATTTTTTGAGGATTTTTGAGGATTTTTTGGGGGTTTTGGTTTTTTGGAGGGATGCTTTTGCTTTTTTGGGGTTTTTTGGGGGATTTTTTTTGGGTTTTTGGGGTTTTTTGGGGGAGTTTTGGGGGATCTTTGGGGGTTTTTTGGGGATTTTTTTTGATTTTTCGGGTTATTGGGGGATTTTTTGGGGTTTTTGGGGGGATTTGGGGGGATTTCTGGGGGTTTTTGGAAGAGGTTTAGGGGAGTTTGGGGGATTCTTGGGGATTTTTTTAGATTTTTTGGGGTTTTTTGGGGGGGTTGGGGGATTTTTTGGGGGATTTTTTGAGGATTTTTTAAGATTTTTGGGGGGTTTTGGATTTTTGGGGGAATTTTTGGAGGGATTTTTGGGGATTTTGGGGGTTTTTTGGGGGGATTTGGGGGCTTTTTTGGGGGAGGATTTTTGGGGTTTTGGGGGGTTTTGGGGGACGTTGGGGGATTTTTTTCATTTTTTGGGGGTTTTTGGGAGAGTTTGGGGGAGTTTTCGGAGTTTTTTGGGTTTTTTTTTCGATTTTTTGGGGGGGATTTTGGGGACTTTTAGGAGGATTTTTTAGAGGGATTTGGGGGGATTTTGGGTTTTTTTGGGGGGGATTTTTGGGGTTTTTGGGGGGTTTTGGGGGGACATTGCGGGGATGGTTTTGATTTTTTGGGTTTTTTTTGGGAGATTTCTTTTGGATTTTTTGGGAGAGTTGGGAGGGTTTGGGGAGTTTTTTGGGGGGGTTTTTTCGATTTTTTGGGGAGATTTTGGGGGCTTTTGGGGAAATTTTTTTTGATTTTTGGGGGGATTTTTGGGGATTTTTGGGGATTTTGGGGGGATTTTTGGGGTTTTTGGGGTTTTTTGGGGGACGATTTTTGGGTTTTTTGGGGGTTTTTGGGGGGATTTGGGGTTTTTTTGGGGATTTTTGGGGTTTTTTGGGGGGGATTTTAGGGGGAATTTCGGGGGATTTTTGGAGGATTTGAGGGATTTTTTGGGGAAATTTTTCGGGGATTTTTTGTGGATTTTTTTAGGACTTCGGGGGATTTTTTGGGAATTTTTTAGGGGTTTTTTGGGGATTTTTTCAGATTTTTTGGAAGAGTTTTGGGGAGGATTTGGGGGGGAGGGTTGGATTTTTTGGGGTTTTTGAGAGAGTTCGGGGAGTTTGGGGGTTTTTTTGGGGATTTTTTTAGATTTTTTCAGGCATTTTGGGGACTTTTAGGAGGATTTTTTAGGGGGATTTGGAGGGATTTTGGGTTTTTTTGGGGGGGATTTTTTGGGGTTTTTGGGGGATTTTGGGGGGACATTGGGGGGATGGTTTTGATTTTTTGAGGGGATTTTTTCTGATTTTTTGAGGGGATTTTTTTTTTATTTTTTGGGGTTTTTGGGAGAGTTTTGGGGGGGGTTTGGAGGTTTTTTTTCGATTTTTTGGGGGGATTTTGGGGGCTTTTGGGGGATTTTTTTGGATTTTTGGGGGGATTTTCGGGGATTTTGGGGTTTGGGGGGTTTTGGGGGGACGTTGGGGGGATGTTTTTGATTTTTTGGGGGGATTTTTTTTATTTTTTGGGGTTTTTGGGAGAGTTTTGGGGAGAGTTTGGGGGATTTTTGGGATTTTTTTAGATTTTTCAGGGATTTTGGGGGGTTTTTGGAGGTTTTTTTGGGGATTTTTTGATTTTTCGGGTTTTTGAGGGATTTTGGGGGGTTTTTGGAGGGATGTTTTTAATTTTTTGGGGTTTTTGGGGGGATTTTGGGGGGATTTTTTTGAGGAATTTTTAAGGATTTTTGGGAGGTTTTTGGAGGAATTTTTGTGGGGGAGTTTGGGGGATTTTTTGGGATTTTTTTAGATTTTTTGGGGGGGTTTGGAGGGATTTTTTTGGGATTTTTTGAGGATTTTTTTGGGAGAGTTTTGGGAGGATTTTGGGAGGATTTTGGGGATTTTTTGGGGGTTTTGGGAGAGTTTTGGGGGGTTTGGGGGGGTTTTTGGGTTTTTTGGGGATTTTTTCAGATTTTTTGAGGTATTTTGGGGACTTTTAGGAGGATTTTTTAGGGGGTTTGGGGGGATTTTAGGGGTTTTTGGGGGATTTTTTGAGGAATTTTTAAGGATTTTTGGGGGGTTTGGGGATTTTTGGTGGAATTTTTTGGAGGGATTTTTTGGGGATTTTGGGGTTTTTGGGGGGATTTTTGGGGGGATTTTTGGGGGACATTGGGGGGATGGTTTTGATTTTTTGGGGTTTCTTGGGGGGTTTTGGGGATTTGGGGGATTTTTTGAAGATTTTTTTTGTGGATTTTTTAGGATTTTTTGGGGTTTTCTGGGCGGTTTTGGGGGATTTTTTTGGGGATTTTTTTATTTTTCGGGATTTTGGGGGGTTTTTGGAGGGATGCTTTTGATTTTTTTGGGTTTTTTGGGGGGATTTGGGATTTTTTGGGGTTTTTGGGAGAGTTTTGGGGGGAGTTTGGGGGATTTTGGGGATTTTCTTAGATTTTTCGGGGATTTTGGGGGGTTTTTGGAGGTTTTTTTGGGATTTTTGGGGGCTTTTGGGGGTTTTTTGGGGGATTTTTGGGGGGTTTTGGAGGGATGTTTTTAATTTTTTTGGGTTTTTTGGGGGATTTTAGTGGTTTTGGGGGGATTTTTGAGAAATTTTTGGGGTTTTTGGGGGGTTTTTGGATTTTTGGGGAATTTTTTGGAGGGAGTTCGAGGTATTTTTTGGGATTTTTTTTTGATTTTTTTGGGGGATTTGGGGGGCTTTTGGGGGATTTTTTGGGGTTTTTGGGGGGATTTTTGGGGGTTTTGGGGGGACGTTGGGGGGATGTTTTTGATTTTTTGGGGTTTTTTGGGGGGATTTTGGGGGATTTTTGGGGTTTTTTTTGGGATTTTTGAGGGATTTTGGGGGATTTTTGGGGGGGTTTTGGTGGATTTTTTTGGGATTTTTTTGGGATTTTTTGAGAATTTGGGGGGGTTGGGGTGTTTTGGGTTTTTGGGGGGGATGTTTTTGGATTTTTGGCGGGATTTGGGGGGGTTTTTTGGGGTTTTTTTTAGGAATTTTTAAGGATTTTTGGGGGGTTTGGGGATTTTTGGGGGAATTTTTTGGAGGGATTTTTAGGGATTTTGGGTTTTTGGGGGTTTTTGAGGGGAATTTTTGGGGTTTTTGGGGGTTTTGGGGGGGGATTTTTGGGGTGTTGGGGGGACTTTGGGGAGATGGTTTTGATTTTTTGGGGGGATTTTGGGGGGTTTTGGGGATTTGGGTTTTTTTTGTGGATTTTTCGAGGAATTTTTTGGGTTTTTTGGGGAGTTTTGGGGGATTTTTTTTGGGTTTTTGGGGTTTTTTGGGGGGAGTTTTGGGGATCTTTGGGGGTTTTTTGGGGATTTTTTTTATTTTTCGGGTTATTGGGGGATTTTTTGGGGTTTTTTGGGGGGATTTGGGGGGATTTCTGGGGGTTTTTGGAAGAGGTTTGGGGGGAGTTTGGGGGATTTTTGGGGATTTTTTTAGATTTTTTGGGGTTTTTGGGGGGCTTTTGGGGGATATTTTGGGGTTTTTTTTGGGATGTCATTCCCGTACCTGCTGCTGTCCCTGCAGGGATTTATAGGGGATTTTTTGGGTTTTTTTGGGGGTTTTTTGGGGTTTTTTTGGGGGTTTTTTTTGGGGATGCTGTTCCCGTACCCTGCAGGGATTTTTTAGGGATTTTTTAGGGATTTTTAGGGGATATTTTGGGGTTTTGGGGAATTTTTTGGGGTTTTTTTTGGGACGTCATTCCCGTACCTGCTGCTGTCCCTGCAGGGATTTTTTAGGGATTTTTTAGGGATTTTTGGGGGATATTTTGGGGTTTTTTTTGGGATGTCATTCCCATACCTGCTGCTGTCCCTGCAGGAATTTTTGGGGGATATTTTGGGGTTGTTTTGGGGGTTTTTTTGGGACATCATTCCCATACCTGCTGCTGTCCCTACAGGGATTTTTTAGGGATTTTTTAGGGATTTTTAGGGAATATTTGGGGTTTTTTTTTGGAATGTCATTCCCATACCTGCTGCTGTCCCTGCAGGGATTTTTTAGGGATTTTTTAGGGATTTTTAGGGAATATTTGGGGTTTTTTTTTGGGACATCATTCCCATACCTGCTGCTGTCCCTGCAGGAATTTTTTAGGATTTTTGGGGGATATTTTGGGGTTTATTTGGGATATTTTTGGAATGTCATTCCCATCCCTGCTGCTGTCCCTGCAGGGATTTTTAGGGATTTTTGGGGATATTTTGGGGATTTTTTGGGGGTTTTTTTTAGGAATGTCATTCCCGTACCTGCTGCTGTCCCTGCAGGGATTTTTTAGGGATTTTTAGGGGGATTTTTTTGCATTTTTTGGGGTTTTTTTGGGGATGCTGTTCCTGTACCCTGCAGGGATTTTCTAGGGATTTTTAGGGGATATTTTGGGGAATTTTTGGGGGTTTTTTTTGGGATGTCATTCCCATACCTGCTGCTGTCCCTGCAGGGATTTTTTAGGGATTTTTTGGAGATTTTTTTGGGAGATTTTTTAGGATTTTAGGAGTTTTTTAGGAATTTCGTTCCCGTACCTGCTGCTGTCCCTGCAGGGATTTTTCAGGGATTTTTAGGGTTTTTTTTGGGATATTTTGGGGTTTTTTTGGGACATCATTCCCATACCTGCTGCTGTCCCTGCAGGGATTTTTAGGGGATATTTTGGGGTTTTTTTGGGATATTTTTGGGACATCATTCCCATACCTGCTGCTGTCCCTGCAGGGATTTTTAGGGGATATTTTGGGATTTTTTTTGGGATTTTTTGGGACATCATTCCCATACCTGCTGCTGTCCCTGCAGGGATTTTTTAGGGATTTTTTAGGGATTTTTAGGGAATATTTTGGGATATTTTTGGGACATCATTCCCATACCTGCTGCTGTCCCTGCAGTCGCTGCTGCAGCTGCAGCCTCAGCTGGTTGGGGGCGCTGGGCCGGCTCAGGCCCGGCCGTGCCGGCATTCCCAGGGAATTGTTCTGGAACGTTCCGCGCGGCGCCGGCGGCGGAGGAGGAGGAGGAGGAGGAGGAGCCGGAGGGGCCGGGCCGGGCACCGGGAGCGCTCCGAAGGGCGCCTTGGGCCGCAGCATTCCCGGGAAATTGCCGGGAGAGGCCGAGGAGGAGGAGGAGGAGGAGTTGGAGGAAGGGTTGGAGTTGTTGGAAGGTGGGAAGGGCGGGGCCGGGAACATTCCCGGCTTCGGCTGCTCCAGGAGCAGCGGCGCGGCCGCCGGCGCCGGCGGCTGGAATCGCTCCGGCAGCGCCTCCAGGCCCCCGCCCTGCGCCGGGAAAAACGGGATCAGGGGGGTTCACACGGAGCCCGGAATTACCACGGAGCCTGGAATGCCCACAGAGACCAAAGATCCCGCGGAGCCCAAAGATCCCACAGAGCCCAAAGATCGGATCCCAAAACTCCACTGGATCCCAAAATTCCTTCAGATCCCAAAGTTCCCTCAGATCCCAAAATCCCACGGGAGACCGAAATGTCTTCGAATCCCAAAACTCCTTCAGATCCCAAAACTCCTTTGGATCCCGAAATCCCTTTGGATCCCGAAACTCCTTCAGATCAGATCCCAAAACCTCTTCAGATCCCAAAACTCCTTTGGATCCCAAAATTCCTTTGGATCCCAAAATCCCTTCGGATCCCAAAACTCCTTCAGATCCCGAAATGTCTTCAGATCCCAAAATTCTTCAGATCCCAACCCAAAATCTCATGGGATCCCAAAATCCCTTCGATCCCAAAACTCCTTCGATCCAAAAACTCCATTGGATTCCAAAGCTCCTTCAGATCCCAAAATCCCTTCAGATCCCAACCCCAAATCCCATGGGATCCCAAAATGCCTTTGGATCCCAAAATCCCTTCAGATCCCAAAACTCCTTTGGATCCCAAAACTCCTTTGGGTCCCAAAATCCCTTCAGATCCCAAAGTTCCCTCAGATCCAACCCCAAAATCCCACGGGAGCCCAAAATGTCTTCGAATCCTGAAATCCCTTCAGATCCCAAAACTCCTTCAGATCCCAACCCCAAATCCCATGGGAACTCGAAATGTCTTCGAATCCCAAAACTCCTTCGGATCCCAAAGCCCCTCAGATCCCAAAATCCCTTTGGATTCCAATCCAACATCCCACGGGAGCCCAAAATGTCTTCGGATCCCAAAACTCCTTTGGATCCCAAAATCCCTTTGGATCCCAAAATCCCTTCGGATCCCAGAATTCCTTCAGATCCCAAAGTTCCCACAGAGCCCAACCCCAAATCCCATGAGAGCCCGAAATGTCTTTGAATCCCAAAACTCCTCTGGATCCCAAAACTCTTTCAGATCCCAAAGTTCCCTCAGATCCCAACCCCAAAATCCCAGGAGAGCCCAAAATGTCTTCAGATCCCAAAACTCTTTTGGATCCCAAAACTCCTTGGATCCCCAAATTCCTTCAGATCCCAACCCCAAATCCCGTGAGAGGCCGAAATGTCTTCGGATCCCAAAACTCCTTTGAATCCCAAAACTCCTTTGGATCCCAACCCCAAATCCCATGGATCTCGAAATGTCTTTGAATCCCAAAATTCCTTTGGATCCCAAAATCCCTTCAGATCCCAAAGTTCCCTCAGATCCCAACCCCAAAATCCCATGGGAGCCCAAAATGTCTTCGAATCCTGAAATCCCTGCAGATCCCAAAATTCCTGCATCCCAAAATTCTCGCAGATCCAAAATCCCTCAAATCCCAGAATCCCTTTGGATCCCCAAATCCCCAATTTTTCCCCATTTTCCCCTGTTTTTCCCCAAATCTTTCCCCATTTTTTCCAGTTTCTTTCCCAATTTTTTCCCCATTTTTCCCTATTTTCCCCAATTTTCCCCCAATTTTTCCTCACTTTTCCCCAATCTTTCCCCCAATTTTCCCCCAACTTTTCCCCAAATTTTGCCCCATTTTTTCCAGTTCTTTCCCAATTTGTCCCAAATTTTTCCTCTTTTTACCCAATTTTTCCCCCCAAATTTTCCCCATTTTTTTTCCCATTTTCCCCTCAATTTTCCCCAATTTTCCCCTCAAATTTTCCTCAATTTTTTCCCAATTTTCCCCCCAACTTTCCCCCAGTTTCCCCCAATTTTTCCCAATTTTCTCCCAACTTTTCCCCAATTTCCCCCAATTTTTCCCATATTTTCCCCGAATTTTTCCCCAATTTTTTCCCCAATTTTCCCCCATTTTTTTCCAGTTCTTTCCCAATTTTTCCCCAACTTTTCCCTCCAATTTTCCCCAATTTTTCCCCAATTTCCCCTCAATTTTTTCCCAATTTTCCCTCCATTTTTTCCAATTTTTCCTCAATTTCCCCCAATTTTCCTCCAATTTTCCCCCAATTTTCCCCAATTTCCCTCGATTTCCCCCAACTTTTCCCCCATTTTTCCCATTTTCCCCCATTTTCTCCCATTCCCCCAATTTTTCCATTTTTCCCTTCCCCAATTTTTCCCATTTTTCCCAATTCTTTCATTCCCCGAATTTTCCCCCGAATTTTTCCCCCATTCTTTTCCCAATTTTTCCCCATTTTTTTCCTATTCTTCCCCATTTTCCCCCGATTTTTTCCCAACTTCCCCCAATTTTTCCCCAATTTTCCCTCCATTTTCCTCCCATTTCTCCCAATTTTTTCCCTTTTTTCCCCCAATTTTTCCCCATTTTTTTCCCATTCTTCCCCAATTTTTCCCCAATTTCCCCCCAATTTCCCCCAATTTTTCCCCAATTTTTCCCCATTTTCCCCCAATTTCCCCCAATTTTCCCCCAATTTTCCCCAATTTCCCCCCAATTTTCCCCCCAATTCCCCCCATTTTCCCATTTCCCCCCTTTTTTCCCATTCTTCCCCAACTTTCCCCAATTTTTCCCCATTTTTTCCCATTTTCCCCCCAACTTTCCCCCATTTTCCCCCCAACTTTTCCCCCAATTTTCCCTAATTTTTTTCCCATTTTTCCCCAAATTTTTCCCAAGTTTTTTCCCAATTTGTCCCAAATTTTTTCCTGTTTTTCCCCAACTTTTCCCCTTTTTTTCCCATTCTTCCCCCAATTTTTCCCCATTTCCCCCAACTTTCCCCCCAATTTTCCCCATTTTCCCCTGATTTTTTCCCAATTTTTTCCCTCAATTTCCCCCCAATTTTCCCCAAATTTTCCCCCATTTTTTCCCAGTTCTTTCCCAATTGGTCCCCAAATTTTTCCCCCATTTTTTTCCCAATTTCCCTCAAATTTTTCCCATTTTCCCCCAACTTTCCCCCAATTTTTCCCCAATTTTCCCCCATTTTTCCCCTATTTTTCCCCCATTTTTTCCTATTTTTCCCCAACTTTTCCCCCAACTTTTCCCCCAATTTCCCCCAATTTTTCCCTCAATTTTTCCCAATTTCCCCCAATTTTTTCCATTTTTCCCAATTTTTCCCCCAATTTGTCCCCAAATTTTTTCCTCTTTTTCCCCAATTTTTTCCCCAATTTTCCCCATTTTTCCCAATTTCCCCTCAAATTTTTCCCATTTCCCCAATTTCCCCCAATTTTCCCCCCGATTTCCCCCATTTTTCCCCCAATTTTCCCCATTTTTTTCCCATTTTCCCCCAACTTCCCCCTCTTTTTTTCCCATTCTTCCCCAATTTTCCCCGATTTTTCCCCCAATTTTTCCCCCATTTTTTTCCCATTTTTTTCCCCAATTTCCCCTCCATTTTCCCCCAATTTTTCCCTCAATTTTCTCCGAACTTTCCCCCATTTTTTTCCAATTCTTTCCCCATTTTTCCCTAACTTTTCCCCCAATTTTCCCTCAATTTTCCCCAACTTTTCCCCCACTTTTCCCCCCATTTTCCCCCAATTTGTCCCTGATTTCCCCAATTTCTCCCCCAATTTTTCCCCATTTCCCCCCAATTTTTCCCCGATTTTTTCCCCATTTTTTTCCTATTTTCCCCCCAATTTCCCCCAATTTTCCCCAAATTTCCCTATTTTTTTCCCCATTTTTCCCTCCATTTTTCCCAATTTTTCCCTCAACTTCCCCCAACTTTTCCCCCAATTTTTCCCCCACATTTTTCCCCATTTTTTCCCCAATTTCCCCCCATTTCCCCCCAACTTTCCCCCAATTTTCCCTGATTTTCCCCATTTTCCCCCCAATTTTCCCCAACTTTCCCCTCCATTTCCCCATTTTTTCCCCAATTTCCCCCCCAACTTTCCCCCCAATTTCCCAATTTTCCCTCAATTTTTCCCCATTTTTCCCTGATTTTTCCCCAATTTCCCCCAATTTTTTCCCCAACTTTTCCCATATTTTCCCCAAATTTTCCCCCATTTTTTCCCATTTCTTTCCCAATTTGTCCCCAAATTTTTTCCTCTTTTTCCTCAATTTTCCCACAATTTTTCCCCCATTTTCCCCCCAACTTTCCCCCAATTTTTCCCCAAATTTTCCCCTGATTTTTTCCCCAATTTTTCCCCCATTTTCCCCCAATTTTCCCCCATTTTTTCCCATTTTCCCCCCAATTTTCCCCCAATTTTTCCCATTTTTTCCCCAACTTTTCCCCAATTTTCCCCATTTTTTCCAGTTCTTTCCCAATTTTTCCCCAATTTTTCCCTCCAATTTTCCCCAATTTTTCCCCATTTTTCCCCCAATTTTTCCCCAATTTTCCCTCAATTTTCCCCATTTTTCCCCAATTTTTCCCCTATTTTCCCCCATTTTTTTCCAGTTCTTTCTCAATTTTTCCCCAATTTTCCCTCCATTTTTCCCAATTTTTCCCTCAATTTCCCCCAATTTTTTCCCATATTTTCCCCATATTTTCTCCGAATTTTTCCCAATTTCCCCCCATTTTTCCCCCATTTTTCCCCTGATTTTTCCCTGATTTTCTTCCCATTTTCCCCCAATTTTCCCTCCATTTTTTCCCCATTCTTCCCCTAATTTTCCCCCAATTTTTCCCTGATTTTTCCCCATTTTTCCCCAACTTTTCCTTCCATTTCCCCCAATTTTCCCCCCTTTTTTTCCCCATTCTTCCCCAGTTTTCCCCCAACTTTCCCCCATTTTTTTCCAGTTCTTTCCCAATTTTCCCTCCATTTTCCCCCAACTTTTCCCCAATTTCCCCCCATTTTTTTCCTGTTTTTCCCCAACTTTTCCCCCAATTTGTCCCCAATTTTTTTCCTGTTTTCCCCCAATTTTCCCCAATTTCCCCCAAATTTTCCCCCATTTTTTCCCAATTTTCCCTCACATTTTTGCCAATTTCCCCCCAATTTTCCCCCAATTTTTCCCCATTTTTTCCCATTTCCCCCAATTTTCCCCTCAATTTCCCCCCAATTTTTCCCACATTTTCCCCATATTTTCCCCATTTTTTCCCATTCTTCCCCCAATTTCCCACCAATTTCTCCCCAATTTCCCCCCAATTTTCCCCCAATTTCCCCCGAATTTTCCCCATTTTCCCCAATTTCCCCCCATTTTCCCCCAACTTTTCCCCCATTTTTTCCCCATTTTCCCCCCAATTTTCCCCCAATTTTTCCCCAACTTTTCCCCATTTCCCCCCAATTTCCCCCAAATTTTCCCCCATTTTCCCCCAATTTTCCCTCAATTTTCCCCCAATTTTCCCCCATTTTTCCCCCAATTTTTTCCCCATTTTTCCCCATTTTTTCCCCAATTTTCCCTCCATTTTTCCCAATTTTTCCCCGAATTTGTCCCCAAAATTTTTCCTCTTTTTCCCCATTTTTTTCCCAATTTTCCCTCAAATTTTTGCCAATTTCCTCCAACTTTTCCCCCATTTTTCCCCCCAATTTCCCCCATTTTCCCCCCCTTTCCCTCCCGGTACACGCCGTTCCCACCTGGAGCAGTTTGTCGATGCGAGGGCTCGGTCCAGCTCGGCCAGCTCGGTCTCGTCCCTGCCGCTGAGGAAGTTCACCAGCTGCTCCAGCAGCGCCTTCTCATCGCTGCGGCCCTCGGCAGTGCTGGGCGGGCACAGCAGCTCCTCCAGACCGCAGGGACTGCACCGGGGAAACAACGGGAATTGGCATTGGGAACAACGGGAATGGGAAACAATGGGCGGGCACAGCAGCTCCTCCAGACCGCAGGGACTGACAGCAGGGAATAACAACGGGAATTGCATTGGGAATAACGGGAACGGGGAACAATGGGAATGGGAACAATGGGAATGGGAAACAATGGGCGGGCACAGCAGCTCCTCCAGACCGCAGGGACTGACAGCAGGAAATAACGGGAATAACAATGGGAATAACGGGAATTGGCATTGGGAACAATGGGAATTGTCACTGGGAACAATGGGAATGGGGAACAATGGGCGGGCACAGCAGCTCCTCCAGACCGCAGGGACTGCGCCGGGAACAACAACGGGAATAACGGGGATTGGCACTGGGAACAATGGGAATGGGGAACAATGGGAATGGGGAACAATGGGAATGGGAATGGGGAACAATGGGAATGGGGAACAATGGGAATGGGAACAAATGGGAATGGGAACAATGGGAATTGGGAACAATGGGAATGGGGAACAATGGGAATGGGGAACAATGGGCGGGCACAGCAGCTCCTCCAGACCGCACGGGCTGACAGCGGGGAAACAACGGGAATTGGCATTGGGAACAGCGGGAATGGGCATTGGGAACAGCGGGAATGGGAATGGGGAACAATGGGAATGGGAAACAATGGGAATGGGAATGGGCATGGGGAATAACGGGAATGGGAATGGGGAACAATGGGAATGGGGAACAATGGGAATGGGGAACAATGGGAATGGGAATGGGAACAATGGGAATGGGAATGGGGGAAATGGGAATTGTCACTGGGAAATTATGGGGATGGGAATTGGGAACAATGGGAATTGTCATTGGGAAAAATGGGAATTGTCACTGGGAACAATGGGAATTCTCACTGGGGAAATGGGAATGGGAATTGGGAACAACGGGAATTGTCACTGGGGAAATGGGAATTTTCATTGGGAAGAACAGGAATTGTCACTGGGAACAAAGGGAATGGAACTGGGAACAGCGGGAATGGGAATGGGGAACAATGGGAATTGTCATTGGGAACAACGGGAATTGGGAACAATGGGAATTTTCACTGGGGGAAATGGAATTGTCACTGGGAGCAACGGGAATTGTCATTGGGAAATGATGGGAATTTTTGTTGGGAAAAACGGAATTGTCATTGGAAAAGGAGAATTTGTGAGGGGAAATGGGAATTTTCATTGGGGAAATGGGAATTGTCACTGAGAACAACGGGAACTGTCATTGGGAACAACGGGAATTGTCACTGGGAACAACGGGAATGGGAATTGTCACTGGGAACAATGGGAATGGGAATGGGGAACAATGGGAATTGGCATTGGAACAACGGGAATTGGGAACAATGGGAATTGTCACTGGGGGAAAATGGGAATTGGCATTGGGGGAAAATGGGAATTGCATTGGGAACAATGGGAATGGGAACGATGGGAATTGTCACTGGGGGAAATGGGAATTTTCATTGGGAAAAGGGGAATTTGTGAGGGGAAAATGGGAATTTCTGATGGAAAATGGGTATTGTCATTGGGAACAATGGGAATTGTCACCGGGGAAATGGGAATGGGAATGGGAATGGGGAACAACGGAGTTGGGAACAATGGAATGGGAATGGGGAACAATTGGAATTGTCACTGGGAACGATGGGAATGGGAATTGGGAAAAAATGGGAATGGGAATTGGGAACAGCAGGAGTTGTCATGGGAACAATGGGGATTGGGAACAATGGGATTGGGAATGGGAACAATGGGAATGGGAATGGGGAACAGAGAGAATGGGAATGGGGAACAACGGGAATGGGAATGGGGACAGCGGGAATGGGAATTGGGGGAAATGGGAATTGTCATTGGGAACAATGAGAATGGGAATTGGGAACAATGGGAATGGGAATTGGGGGAAATGGGAATTGTCATTGGGAACAATGGGAATGGGGAACAATGGGAATGGGAATTGGGGGAAATGGGAATTGTCACTGGGAACAATGGGAATTGTCATTGGAACAACGGGAATTGTCATTGGGAACAACGGGAATTGTCATTGGGAACAACGGGAATTGTCATTGGGAACAACGGGAATTTGTGACGGGAACGGGAATTTCTGACTGGGTTTGGGAAGGACGGACAGACAGACAGACAGAGGGAGGGACACACAGACAGACTCCGTTTGGAAGGAGGACGGACGGACAGACAGAGGGACAGAAGGACAGAGGGACACACAGACGGATGGACAGAGGGACAAAGGGACAGACGGACGGACGGAGGGACAGATGGACAGATGGACAGACAGACAGACAGAGGGACAGAGGTACAGATGGATGGACGGACAGAGGGACAGACAGAGGGACAAAGGGACAGAGGGACAGAGAGACAGACAGACAGACGGACGGAGGGACGGACAGAGGGACAGAGGGACACACAGACGGATGGACAGACAGACAGACGGATGGAGGGACAGAAGGACAGAGGGACACACAGACAGACGGACAGAGGGACAGACAGATGGACAGAGGGACAAAGGGACAGATGGACGGACGGAGGGACAGACAGACAGACAGAGGGACAGAGGTACAGATGGATGGACGGACAGAGGGAGAGACAGAGAGACAGACAGACGGACGGAGGGACGGACAGAGGGACAGACCGACGGACAGAGGGACAGAGGGACAAAGGGACAGACAGACAGACGGACAGAGGGACAGACAGACGGACAGAGGGACAAAGGGACAGACAGACGGACAGAGGGACGGACAGACGGACAGAGGGACGGACAGACGGACAGAGGGACAAAGGGACAGACGGACAGAGGGACAGACGGACAGAGGGACGGACAGACGGACAGAGGGACAAAGGGACAGACGGACAAAGGGAAAGACGGACGGACAGACAGACAGACAGAGGGACGGACAGAGGGACAAAGGGACAGATGGACGGACGGATGGATGGACACCCAGCCGGACGCAGGGGTCGGTCACTCACTCGTCGGCCTTGGCCGCGTTCCCCCGGGGCAGCCCCGGCTCGGCCCAGGGCAGCAGCGGCTCCGCCAGCCCCAGCCCCGGCTCCGGCACCGGCACCGGGCACAGATCCAGCTCCGGCAGCCCTGGGGGGGAGAGAAATTAATTAAACCAAAATTAATTAACCCAAATGTTAACGATGGGAATTAATGAAACCAAATATTAACGGGGATTAACCCCAAATAATGGGAATTCCCCAGCCCCAGCGCCGCCTCCGGCACCGGCACCGGGCACAGATCCAGCTCCGGCAGCCCTGGGGGGGAAAATCAATTAACCTGATCGTTAATTAACCCAAACATTAA
>WQNJ02000239.1:0-50763 GCA_016584745.2 Phylloscopus trochilus trochilus | reverse complement strand
TTTTTGGGATTTTTTTTTGGGATTTTTTTTGGGATTTTTTTTTTGGATTTTTTTGGGATTTTTTGGGATTTTTTTGGGATTTTTTGGGGATTTTTGGGGGGATTTTTTTGGGATTTTTTTGGGAATTTTTTTTCTCCAGGTACGACCTGCAGATCCGGTACCTGCCCGAGGATTTCCTGGAGCGATTCCAGGAGGACAGGACCACGCTGCTCTACTTCTACCAGCAGGTCCGGGGGGAGTTGGGATTCCCGCAGAATTCCAAAAATTCCCCCCAAAAATTCCCACAGAATTCCCCACAAAATTCGCCCCACAAAATTCCGCCCCCCCGTCACGAAATTCCCGCAAAATTCCTCCAGAATTCCCCGATTCACCCCGAATTCCCGACAATTTCCCCTCCCCAGAATTCCCCCAAATTCCCTCAAAATTCCCCACAATCCCCCCCCAAATTTCTCAGAATTTCCCCAAAATTCTCCAAAATTCCCCCAAACTTCACCCAGAAATCTCCCAGAATTCCCCCCAAATTTCCCAGAATTCCCCCAAGTTTCCCAGAATTCCCCAAATTCCCCCAAATTCCTCCAAAATTTCCCCTAATTCCCCAAAATTCCACAAATTTCCCCCCTGAAATTCCCGCCAAATTCCTCCCCCCAAATTTCTTGCAAAATTCCTCCAGAATTCTCCCAATTCACCCCGAATTCCTGACAATTGCCCCCCAAAATTCCCACAGAATTCCCCCAAATTCTCCAAATTTCCCCAGAATTTCCCCAAATTCCCTCAAAATTCCCCCCCAAAATTTCTCTGAGTTTCCCCAAAATTCCCCCAGAATTCCCCCAAATTCCAAAAAATTACCCCAAATTTTCTCCAAATTCCCCCCAAATTCTGCCCAATTCCCCCAAATTCCCCCAGGATTCCCTCAAATTTCCCCAAAATTCCACCAGAATTCCTCCAAAATTCCCACAGAATTCCCCAAATTTCCCCAGAAATCCCCCCGAAATTCCACAAAATTCCCCCCTCTGAAATTCCCGCCAAACTCTCCCCCCCGAAATTCCCGCAAAATTCCTCCAGAATTCCCCAATTCACCCTGAATTCCCGACAATTCCCCCCCCAAAATTCCCACAGAACTCCACCAAATTCCCTCAAAATTCACCAAAATTCCCCCCAAATTTCACCAAATTTCCCCAAAACTCTCCAAACTTCCCCCAAACTTCCCCCAGAAATCCCCCAGGATTCCCCCCAAATTTCCAGAATTCCCCCAAGTTTCCCAGAATTTCCCAAATTCCCCCAAATTCCTCCAAAATTTCCCCTAATTCCCCAAAATTCCACAAATTTCCCCCCTGAAATTCCCGCCAAATTCCTCCCCCAAATTTCCTGCAAAATTCCTCCAGAATTCCCCCAATTCACCCCAAAATTTCTCTGAACTTCCCAAAATTCCCCAGGATTTCCCCAAAATTTCCCAGAATTCCTCCAAATTCCAAAAAATTCCCCCAAATTTCCCCCGAATTCCCCAAATTCCTCCAAAATTCCCACAGAATTCCCAAAAATCCCCAAATTTTCCCAGAATCCCCCCAAAAATTCCACAGAAATTCCCCCCCAAAATTCCTGCCAAACTCTCCCCCCAAATTCCCTCAAAATTCCCCCCCAAATTTCTCCAAATTTCCCCAAAACTCTCCAAAATTCCCCAAACTTCCCCCAGAAATCCCCCAGAATTCCCCCCAAATTTCCAGAATTCCCCCAAATTCCAAAAAATTCCCCGGATTTCCCACAAATTCCATCCAATTCCCCCAAATTCCCCCAGAATTCCCCAAGGTTTCCCAGAATTCCCCAAATTCCTCCAAATTCCTCCAAAATTTCCCCTAATTCCCCAAAATTCCCCAACTTTCCCCAGAATTCCCCCAAAATTCCACAAAATTCCCCCCCTCTGAAATTCCCGCCAAACTCTCCCCGCCAAAATTCCCACAAAATTCCTCCAGAATTCCCCCAATTCACCCCGAATTCCCGAAAATTCCCCCCCCAGAATTCCCCCAAATTCCCTCAAAATTCCCCCCCAAATGTCTCTGAATTTCCCCAAAATTCTCCACAATTCCCCCAAATCGCCCAGAATTTCCCCAGAATTCCCCCAAATTCCCCCAAATTCCTCCAAGATCCCCACAGAATTCCCCAAAATTCTCCAAATTTCCCCAGAATTCCCCAAATTCCCTCAAAATTCCCCCCCAAATTTCTCTGAGTTTCCCCAAAACTCCCCAGGATTCCCCCAAATTCCAAAAAATTCCCCCCAAATTCCCCAAAATCACCCAGAAATCCCCAGAATTCCCCCAAATACCAAAAAATTCCCCCAAATTTTCTCCCAATTCCCCCCAAATTCCGCCAAATTCTGCCCAATTCCCCCAGAATTCCCCCCAGGATTCCCTCAAATTTCCCCAAAATCCCACCAGAATTCCTCCAAAATTACAGAATTCCCCAAATTTCCCCAGAATTCCCCCAAAATTCCCCCCCTCTGAAATTCCCGCCAAACTCTCCCCCCCAAAATTCCCACAAAATTCCTCCAGAATTCCCCCAATTCACCCCAAAATTTCTCTCAACTTCCCAAAATTCCCCCAGGATTTCCCAAAATTCCCCAGAATTCCCCAAATTCCAAAAAATTCCCCCAAATTCCCCAAAATCACCCAGAAATCCCCAGAATTACCCCAAAATTTTCCAGAATTCCCCAAATACCAAAAAATTCCCCCAAATTTTCCCCAATTCCCCCAAAATTTCCCCCAAATTCTGCCCAATTCCCCCAAATTCCCTCAAATTTCCCTAAAATTCCCCCCAAAATTCCCCAGAAATTCCCCCCCAAATGTCTCCCAATTTCCCCAAAAGTCTCCAAATTTCCCCTAACTTTCCCCCAAATTCCCCCCAAATTTCTCCCGAAATTCTCCGGATTTCCCCAAAATTCTCCAAAATTCCCCCCCAAATCCCCCAGAATTCCCCCAAATTCCAAAAAATTCCCCCTAATTCCCCCCAAATTCCCCCCGAATTCCCCCGAATTCCCCCAAAATTCCACAGAATTCCCCCAAATCCCCCAAAATTTCCCCAGAATTCCCCCAAATTTCCCCTAATTCCCCAAAATTCCCCCAAATTCTTACAGAATTCCCCAAAATCCCCCAAATTCCCTCAAATTCCCACGTATTTCCCCCAAATTCCCAAAAGTTCCACCCAAATTTCCCCCGAATTTCCCCAAAATTCCCCAAATTCCCGAGGTTCCGAGGTTCTGTCACCCCGGGGTGGTGGCGGTGGCCGACGGGGACAGGCGGGGACATTCCCGGTGCTGCGTTCCCTGTCATTGTCACCGTCCCTGTCACCGTCCCTGTCACCAATCCCTGTCACCAATCCCTGTCACCGATCCCTGTCACCGATCCCTGTCACCAATCCCTGTCACCAATCCCTGTCACCGTCCCTGTCACCGATCCCTGTCACCAATCCCTGTCACCGTCCCTGTCACCGTCCCTGTCACCGATCCCTGTCACCAATCCCTGTCACCGTCCCTGTCACCAATCCCTGTCACCAATCCCTGTCACCGTCCCTGTCACCGTCCCTGTCACCGTCCCTGTCACCAATCCCTGTCACCAATCCCTGTCACCAATCCCTGTCACCATCCCTGTCACCGTCCCTGTCACCGTCCCTGTCACCGCCCCTGTCACCGTCCCTGCCACCAATCCCTGTCACCAATCCCTGTCACCAATCCCTGTCACCGTCCCTGTCACCGTCCCTGTCACCAATCCCTGTCACCGTCCCTGTCACCGTCCCTGTCACCGTCCCTGTCACCGTCCCTGTCACCAATCCCTGTCACCAATCCCTGTCACCGTCCCTGTCACCAATCCCTGTCACCAATCCCTGTCACCGTCCCTGTCACCGATCCCTGTCACCGATCCCTGTCACCGTCCCTGTCACCGATCCCTGTCACCGATCCCTGTCACCGTCCCTGTCACCGTCCCTGTCACCAATCCCTGTCACCAATCCCTGTCACCGTCCCTGTCACCGTCCCTGTCACCGTCCCTGTCACCAATCCCTGTCACCATCCCTGTCACAAATCCCGGCCACCATTCCTGTCACCGTCCCTGCCCCGTTGTCCCCGCTGTCCCCGTGGTGTCCCCGTGTCCCCACAGTGACCCTGTCCTGCTGTCCCCACGGTGACACTCTGTCCCCGTGTCCCCTTGGTGACACTGTCCCCTTGGTGACCCTCTCCCCACTGTCCCCGCAGTGTCCCCATGTCCCCGTGGTGACACTGTCTCTGCTGTCCCCACTGTCCCCATGTCCCCGCGGTGTCCCCATATCCCCGTGGTGACACTCTGTCCCCGTGTCCCCACAGTGACACCCTGTCCCCGCTGTCCCCGCAGTGTCCCCATGTCTTCACGGTGACCCTGTCCCCATGTCCCCACGCTGTCCCCATGTCCCCTCGGTGACGCTGTCTCCATGTCCCCATGCTGTCCCCGCTGTCCCCATGTCCCCTCGGTGACACTCTGCTGTCCCCACTGTCCCCATGTCCCCACGGTGACACTGTCCCCGTGCCCCCGCGGTGACCCCGCTGTCCCCACTGTCCCCGTGTCCCCTCGGTGACACTCTGCTGTCCCCACGGTGACATTCTGTCCCCATGTCCCCTCGGTGACACTCTGCTGTCCCCGCGGTGTCCCCGTGTCCCCTCGGTGACGCTGTCCCCGCGGGGTCCCCGTGGTGTTCCCATGTCCCCTGGGTGACACTCTGCTGTCCCCACGGTGACACTGTCCCCATGTCCCCGCGGTGACTCTGCTGTCCCCACTGTCCCCATGTCCCCTGGGTGACACCCTGCTGTCCCCACGGTGTCCCCGCTGTCCCCACTGTCCCCATGTCCCCTCGGTGACCCCGCTGTCCCCACTATCCCCACGGTGACACCCTGCTGTCCCCGCGGTGTCCCCGTGTCCCCATGGTGACACTCTGCTGTCCCCGCTGTCCCCGTGTCCCCTGGGTGACAGTGTCCCCGTGTCCCCGCAGCTGCGCAGTGAGTACATGCAGAGCTACGCCAGCAAGGTCAGCGAGGGCATGGCCCTGCAGCTCGGCTGCCTCGAGCTCCGGTACCGCCCCTGTCACCTGTCACCTGTCACCTCTGTCCCTGTGTCCCTTGTCCCCTCTGTCTCTCTGTGCCCCCGTGTCCCCTGTGTCCCCGTGTCCCCTCTGTGTCCCCTTGTCCCCAGTGTCACTGTGTCCCCTGTCCCAATGTCCCCTGTGTCCCCTTGTCCCTGGTGTCACTGTGTCCTCTTGTCCCTGTGTCCTCTTGTCCCCTGGGTCCTTCTGTGTCCCCTTGGCCCCAGTGTCACTGTGTCCCCTTGTCCGCTTGTCCCCTGTGTCCTCAGTGTCCCTGTGTCCCCTGTCCCAATGTCCCCTGTGTCCCCTCATCCCCATGTGTCCTTGTGTCCCTGTGTCCCTTTGTCCTTGTGTCCCTGTGTCCCCTGTGTCCCCTTGTCCCCTTGTCCCCATGTCCCCTGTGTCCCTATGTCTTTGTGTCCCTGTGTCCCCTGTCCCAATGTCCCCTGTGTCCCTGTGTCCCCTGTGTGTCCCTCTGTCCCCTGTGTCCCTGTCTCTTTGTGTCCCCTGTGTCCCTGTGTCTTTGTGTCCCTGTGTCCCCTGTCCCAATGTCCCCTGTGTCCCCTGTGTCCCTCTGTCCCTGTCCCAATGTCCCCTGTGTCCCCTTGTCCCTGGTGTCCCTGTGTCCTCTTGTCCCTGTGTCCTCTTGTCCCCTGTGTCCTTCTGTGTCCCCTTGGCCCCAGTGTCACTGTGTCCCCTTGTCCGCTTGTCCCTGTGTGTCCCTGTGTCCTCAGTGTCCCTGTGTCCCCTGTCCCAATGTCCCCTGTATCCCCTCGTCCCCTTGTGTCCCTGTGTGTCCCCTTGTCCCTGTGTCCCTGTGTCTTTGTGTCCCTGTGTCCCCTGTCCCAATGTCCCCTGTGTCCTCTTGTCCCTGGTGCCACTGTGTCCTCTTGTCCCCTGTGTCCCTGTGTCCTGCTGTCCCTGTGTCCCTCTGTGTGTCCCCGTGTCCTTGCATCTTTGTGTCCCTGTGTCCTCTGGCCCTGTGTCCTTGTGTCCCTGCGTCCCTGTGTCTCTCTGTCCCTCTGTCCCCTGTGTCCTGCTGCCCCTGTGTCCCCGTGTCCCTGTGTCCCTGTGTCCTGTTGTCCCTCTGTCCCCTTGTGTCCCTGTGTCCTGTTGTCCCTGTGTCCCTGTGTCTGTCTCTGTGTGTCCCCTGTGTCCCTCTGTCCCCTGTGTCCCCTGTGTCCCTCTGTCCCCTGTGTCCCCGTGTCCCCTGTGTCCCTCTGTCCCTCTGTCCCTGTGTCCTTGTGTCCCCCTGTGTCCCTGTGTCCTTCTGTCCCTGTGTCCCTCTGTGTGTCCCTGTGTCCTTGCGTCTCTGTGTCCCTGTGTCCCCAGTGTCCCTGTGTCCCCTGGCCCTGTGTCCCCCTGTCCCTGTGAACCTGTGTCTGTCTCTGTGCGTGTCCCTGTGTCCCCTGGCCCTGTGTCCCTGTGTCCTGTTGTCCCTCTGTCCCCTATGTCCCTGTGTCCCTTGTCACCATGTGTCCCCGTGTCCCTCTGTCCCTGTGTCCTTCTATCCCTGTGTCCCTCTGTGTGTCCCTGTGTCCTTCTATCCCTGTGTCCCTCTGTCCCCAGTGTCCCTGTGTCCCCGTGTCCCAGTGTCCCCTGGCCCTGTGTCCCTCTGTCCCCTGTGTCCTGCTGTCCCTGTGTCCCTCTGTCCCCTGTGTCCCTGTGTCCTTCTGTCCCTGTGTCCCTGGGTGTCCCCTGTGTCCCTCTGTGTGTCCCTGTGTCCCTGTGTCCCTCTGTCCTTGTGTCTCTCCTGCTCCCCCTGCTGCCCATGGGAGAGTTGGAGAGCGGGAATGGGAACGGGAATGGGGGATGGGAATGGGGGATGGGGATGGGGGATGGGGATGGGGATGGGAATGGGGATGGGAATGGGAATGGGGGATGGGAATGGGAATGGGGATGGGAATGGGGAATGGGAATGGGGGATGGGGATGGGGGATGGGAATGGGGGATGGGAATGGGGGATGGGAATGGGGGATGGGAATGGGGGATGGGAATGGGGGATGGGAATGGGGATGGGGACGGGGGATGGGAATGGGGGATGGGGATGGGGATGGGGACGGGGGATGGGAATGGGGGATGGGGATGGGGATGGGGACGGGGGATGGGAATGGGGGATGGGGATGGGGATGGGGAATGGGGATTGGAATGGGGATGGGAAGTTCCGGCTCTTTTGAAGGTGGCAGGGGGACATGGGGGACATGGGGGGACATGGGTGACACGGGATGACATGGGTGACACACAGGGTGACACGGGTGACACAGGGTGACACAGGTGACGTGGGTGACACACAGGGTGACACAGGGTGACACAGGTGACACACAGGTGACACAGGGTGACACACAGGTGACACAGGTGACACACAGGGTGACACACAGGGTGACACAGGTGATGTGGGTGACACAGGGTGACACAGGTGACACACAGGGTGACACACAGGGTGACACACAGGTGACACACAGGTGACACACAGGTGACACGGGTGACATGGGTGACGTGGGGTGACACAGGGTGACACACAGGGTGACATGGGTGACGCAGGTGACATGGGTGACACAGGTGACACAGGTGATGTGGGTGACACAGGTGACACGGGTGACACAGGTGACAGAGGTGATGTGGGTGACATGGGTGACACACAGGTGACACACAGGTGACACACAGGTGACACAGGGTGACACAGGGTGACACAGGGTGACACAGGGTGACACAGGTGACACACAGGTGACACACAGGGTGACACACAGGGTGACACAGTGACACGGGTGACACACAGGGTGACACACAGGGTGACACAGTGACATGGGTGACACAGGTGACACAGGTGACACACAGGGTGACACACAGGGTGACACAGGTGACACACAGGGTGACACACAGGTGACACAGTGACATGGGTGAATGGGGTGACACAGGTGACACAGTGACACGGTGTCCCCGCGTGTCCCGCAGGAGGTTCTACAAGGACATGCCCCAGAACGCGCTGGACAAGAAATCCAACTTCGAGTTCCTGGAGTGAGTCCGGAGCCCGTCCCGGACACCGGCGGGGGGCCTTCCTCACCCTCCTCATCTTCATCACCCTCCTCATCCTCCTCATCTTCATCGTCCTCCTCACCCTCCTCATCTTGATCATCCTCCTCACCCTCCTCACCCTCCTCACCCTCCTCATCTTCATCATCCTCTTTTGGGTCCTCATCTTCCTCACCCTCCTCACCCTCCTCATCCTCCTCATCCTCCTCATCTTCATTGTCCTCTTGTGGCTCCTCACCCTCCTTATCATCATCTCCATTGTCCTCCTCACCCTCCTCATCTTCATCATCCTCCTCACCTTCCTCATCCTCCTCACCCTCCTCATCTTCATCATCCTTCTGTGGCTCCTCATCTTCATCATCCTCCTCATCTTCATCATCCTCCTCATCTTCATCATCCTCCTCATCCTCCTCACCCTCCTCATCATCATCTCCATTGTCCTCCTCATCTCCATCGTCCTCCTGTGGCTCCTCATCCTCCTCACCCTCCTCATATCCATCGTCCTCCTGTGGCTCCTCATCTTCATCATCCTCGTCATCTTCATCATCCTCCTCACCCTCCTCACCCTCCTCATCATCATCTCCATTGTCCTCCTCATCCTCCTCATCTTCATCCTCATCGTCCTCCTGTGGCTCCTCACCCTCCTCATCCTCCTCAACTCCATCATCCTCCTCACCCTCTTCACCCTCCTCATCTCAATCATCCTCCCGTGGCTCCTCACCCTCCTCACCCTCCTCATCTTCATCCCCCTCTTCACCCTCCCCATCTTCATCATCCTCCTGTGGCTCCTCACCCTCCTCATCATCCTCATCTTCATCACCCTCCTCATTGTTCTCATCTCCATCATCCTCATCACCCTCCTCACCCTCCTTATCTTCCTCATCCTCCTGTGTCTCCTCATCCTCCTCATCTTCATCATCCTCTCGTGGCTCCTCACCCTCCTCACCCTCCTCATCTCCATCGTCCTTTTGGCCCATCATCTTCATCATCCTCCTCATCTTCATCGTCCTCTTCTCCATCACCCTCCTGTGGCTCCTCACCCTCCTCATCCTCCTCACCGCTGCCGTTCCCGGTGCCATTCCCGCTGACATTCCCGGGATTCTCTGCCCCGCAGGAAGGAGGTGGGGCTGGACCTGTTCTTCCCCAGCCAGATGCAGGAGAACCTGAAGGTGAGGGACGCGCGGGTGTGACACGGGAGTGACAACACCTGGGGGGGGGACACGCGCGCGTGTCCGTGTGTGTGTCCGTGTGTGTGTCCGTGTGTGTCTGTGTGTGTCTGTGTGTCCATGTTACTGTGTCCGTGTGTCCGTGTCACTGTGTCCGTGTGTCCACATCACTGTGTCCGTGTGTCCGTGTGTCCATGTGTCCATGTGTCCATGTGTGTGTGTGTGTGTGTCCGTGTGTGTGTGTCCGTGTGTCCATGTGTCCGTGTGTCCATGTGTGTGTCCGTGTGTGTGGGCCGTGTGTGTGTCCATGTGTGTGTGTCCGTGTGTCCATGTGTGTGTCCGTGTGTGTGTCCGTGTGTCCATGTGTCTGTGTGTCCATGTGTGTGTCCGTGTGTGTGTCCATGTGTCCGTGTGTCCATGTGTGTGTCCGTGTGTGTGTCCGTGTGTCTCTTGTGTCTCTGTGTGTGTCCGTGTGTCTGTCCGTGTGTCCATGTGCATCCCCATATTCCCATGTCCCTCTCCCATGTCCACCCCCATCCCGGTGTTCCCGTATCCGACACAGTGTCCATCCGGGTGTTCCCGTATCCGACACCGCCCCCATCCCGGTGTTCCCATATCCAACACGGTGTCCACCCTGGTGTTCCCATATCCAACACTGCCCCCATCCTGGTGTTGCTGATTCCAACACTGCGTCCATCCCGGTGTTCCCATATCCAACACCATGTCCATCCCGGTGTTCCCGTATCCAACACGATGTCCATCCCGGTGTTCCCGTATCCGACACCGCCCCCATCCCGGCGTTCCCATATCCGATGTGGTGTCCATCCCGGCATTCCCGTGTCCGACCCTGCCCCCATCCCGGCATTCCCGTGTCCGACCCTGCCCCCATCCCGGCATTCCCGTGTCCGACGCGGTGTCCATCCCGGCGTTCCCGTGTCCGACCCTGCCCCCATCCCGACATTCCCGTGTCTGATGCGGTGCCCATCCTGGCATTCCCGTGTCCGACGCGGTGTCTGTCCCAACATTCCCGTGTCCGACGCGGTGCCCATCCTGGCGTTCCTGTATCCAACCCTGTCCCTATCCTGGCGTTCCCGTGTCCGGCACAGTGCCCATCCTGGCATTCCCATATCCGACACGGTGTCCATCCCGACATTCCCGTGTCCGACACGGTGTCCATCCCGACATTCCCATATCCGACACGGTGCCCATCCCGACATTCCCGTGTCTGACGGGGTGCCCATCCCGGCATTCCCGTGTCCGACACGGTGCCCATCCCGGCATTCCCGTGTCCGACACGCTGCCCATCCTGGCATTCCCGTGTCCGACGCGGTGTCCGTCCCATTGTTCCCGTGTCCGACGTGGTGTCCATCCCGACATTCCCATATCCGACACGGTGCCCATCCCGACATTCCCGTGTCCAACACAGTGTCCATCCTGGTGTTCCCGTATCCAACCCTAGCTCCATCCTGGCATTCCTGTATCTGACCCTGCCCCCATTCCTGGCGTTCCCGTGTCCGACGCGGTGCCCATCCCGACATTCCCGTGTCTGATGCGGTGTCCATCCCGGCGTTCCTGTGTCTGACCCTGCCCCCATCCCGGCATTTCCGTGTCCAACACGGTGCCCATCCCGGCATTCCCATGTCCGACACGGTGTCCATCCCAGCCTTCCCGTGTCCGACAAGGTGTCCATTCCTGGCATTCCTGTGTCCAACGCAGTGTCCATCCCAATGTTCCCATATCTGGCCCTGCCCCCGTTCCTGGCATTCCCATGTCTGACGTGGTGCCCATCCTGGCGTTCCTGTATCCAACCCTGTCTGTATCCCGGCGTTCCCGTGTCCAACACGGTGTCCATCCCAACATTCCCGTGTCCGACCCTGCCCCCATCCCAACATTCCTGTGTCCGACGCGGTGCCCATCCCGACATTCCGGTGTCCGTCCCGCGGTGTCCCGCAGCCGCGGCAGCTGCGGAAGATGATCCAGCAGACGTTCCAGCAGTACGCGCTGCTGCGGGAGGAGGAGTGCGTCCTGCGCTTCCTGCAGACCCTGGCCACCATCGCCCCCATCGACCAGGAGAGCTTCCGCTGCCAGCTGGTGGTGCGTGCCCGGGAACGGGGGATACGGGAATGTGGGAATGAGGGATGGGAATGTGGGGTGTGGGATATGGGATGTGGGATATGGGGTGTGGGATATGGGGTGTGGGATACCCCATTGACCAGGAGAGCTTCTGCTGCCTGGGAACGGGGGATACGGGAATCTGGGAATGAGGGACGGGCATGTGGGATATGGGGTTTATGGGATGTGGAGTGTGGGATATGAGAGAGGGGATATGGGACAGGGGATATGGGATATGGGGTCTATGGGATGTGGGATACGGGATATGGGATACCCCATCGACCAGGAGAGCTTCCGCTGCCAGCTGGTGGTGCGTGCCCGGGAACGGGGGATGGGAATGTGGGATACGGCATTTATGGGATGTGGGATACGGGATATGAGGTGTGGGATTTGGGATATGGGGTGTGGTGTGTGAGGTGTGAGGTGTGGGGTATGGGATGTGGGATATGGGATATGGGATATTGGATACATAATTCAGGATGTGGGGTGTGGGATTTGGGATTTGGGATATACGATATAGGATATAGGATACGGGATACAGGATAAGGGATATGGGATAGAGGACACAGGGTTTTGGATATCGGATTCAGGATATGCAGTATGGGATGTGGGATGTGGGATATGGGATATAGGATATGGATGTGGGATATGGGGTGTGGGGTGTGGGATGTGGGATGTAGCACGTGGGATATGGCATATGGGATGTAGGGTGTGGGATATGGGATGTGGGATATGGGATACGGGATATGGGGTGTAGGGTGTGGGATATGGGATGTGGGATATGGGATATGGGGTCCAGGATATGGGATGTAGGATACAGGATATAGGATACATGATTTGGGATGGAGTTCAGGGTATGGGATATGGGATAAGGGATATTGGATACATAATTCAGGATGTGGGGTGTGGGATTTGGGATATGGGGGTTTGGATATGGGATTCAGGATATGGGATATGGGATGTGGGATATGGGCTGTGGGATACAGGGTGTGGGATATGGAATATGGGATACGGGCTGTGGGATTTTGCATAAGCGATTCAGGATGTGGGATATGGGATACGGATGAGGTGGGGTGGAGTTAGGTGGAAATGGGGATGGGAATGGGGAATGGGGAGTGGGGATGGGGATGGGAATGGGGAATGGGAATGGGGATGGGAATGGGAATGGGGATGGGAATGGGAATGGGGATGGGGAATCTGGATGGGGATGGGAATGGGGATGGGGGTGGGGGATGGGGATGGGGATGGGAAATGGGAAATGAGGAATGGGGATGGGAATGGGACGGAGCTCGGTGGAGCTCGGGATGAGGAAGGGGTCGGGATTTTACGGGCACGGGATGGGCCCAGAACCTTTGGGATTCCCCCTGATCCCGGCTCCCTTCCCGCCCCGCAGCAAGGCTGGGACATCACCGTGGATCTGGTCATCGGCCCCCAGGGCATCCGGCAGCTGACCGACAAGGACGCCAAGGTGGGAGGGAATTCCGGGCCGGGAATCGCCAGCTCGGAGTTCGGCGCCTCAGCTCCCCCCACGGATGGAATTCCCAACGAATTCCCCTTTCCCAGCCCACCTGCCTGGCGGAATTCCGGGATATCCAATCCATCCGCTGCTCCGGAGCGGAGGACGGCCAGGCTCTGCTGCAGCTGGGGCTCAGCGGGACCCCCCCGGTGAGGAGCTGGGAGGGAATTCCCGGGAATGCCAGGAGTTGGGATGGGATCGGGCCAGATTTTCTGGAAGCTTCCATCCTCCTGGGATCGGGCCAGATTTTCTGGAAGCTTCCATCCTCCAGCCCAACGTCTTGGGAGTGTTCCCGCCTCTTCCCGGGAATGCCGCTGTGCCGTGTGCGTTGCCCTGGGTGCTTCCCGGTGGTTTTTTGGAATATTGGGAAGGAGGATGATGGAAAACCGGGATGGCTGGCGGAGCAGGGAGAAGGAGGGACCCCCATCCCAACCCCGCCATTCCCTGCTCTGGGCTCATCCGTGTTCTCCCCCCCATATCCCGGAATTCCCGGAATTCCCAAGTCGCTGGCCATCAAGACGTCGTCGCTGGCCGAGGCGGAGAACATGGCCGACCTGATTGACGGCTACTGCCGGCTCCAGAGGGGCTCCGAGACATCCCTGATGGTATTCCCGAGGAAAGGTGGGAATCCCGGCCCGCCGGGGTGGGATCGTGGGATTGTGGGATGATGGGGTCATGGGATGATGGGATGATGGGATGGGATGGGATGATGGGATGATGAGATCATGGGATGATGGGATCATGGGATCATGGGATGATGGGATCGTGGGATAGTGGGATGATGGGATGATGGGATGGGATGGGATCATGGGATGATGGGATCATGGGATGATGGGATGATGGGATGGGATAATGGGAATGGGAATGAGAATGGAGGTGGGATTGGGATGGGATGGATGGGATGAGTTGGGTTGGGATTCACGGGATGGGATGGGATGGACATGGGAATATGGCTGGTGTTGGAATGGGGTGGAGTGGGATGAAGGGGAGATGTGGATGGGATGGGAATGGGATGGAATGAGAATTGAATAGGTACGGGATGGGATGGGAATGAGAATGGAGATGGGATGGGGATGGGATAATGGGATGGGATAATGGGACAATGGGATGGGATAATGGGATGGGATGGGATAATGGGATGTGGATGAAAACGGAGATGAGATTGGGGTGGGATTGGGATGAGAATGGAGATGGGATGGGAATGGAGGTGGGATTGGGATGGGATAATGGGATAATGGGATAATGGGATAATGCATTGGATGCAGTTGGGATGAACATGGGAATATGGGTGGTGTTGGAAAGGGGTGGAGTAGATGGGGTGAGGATGGGATGGGATAATGGGAGAGGATGGGATGGGCAGGGGAAGGATGGGAATGGGAATGGAGGTGGGATGGGAATGCAATGGGATAACGGGATGGGATTGGGATGAGAATGAGATTGGGATGGGATCATGGGATAGGATGGGGTGGGATAATGGGATGGAATAATGGGATAATGGGATGGGGATGGGATGGGATGGGGATGGGATGGGCAGGGGAGGGATGGGAATGGGAATGGAGGTGGGATGGGAATGCAATGGGATAATAGGATGGGATTGGGATGAGAATGAGATTGGGATGGGATCATGGGATAGGATGGGATGGGATGGAATAATGGGATGGGATAATGGGATGCAGTTGGAACAGGCATGAGAGTATAGGTGGTGCTGGAATGGGGTGGAGTGGATGGGATGAGGATGGGAATGGGAATGGAGGTGGGATTGGGATGGGATTGGGATGGGATGGGATTGGGTTGGGATGGGATTGGGGATTGGGATTGGTTGGGATTGGTTGGGATGGGATTGGGATGGGATTGGGGTTGGGATTGGGGTTGGGATTGGTTGGGATTGGTTGGGATGGGATTGGGATGGGATTGGGGTTGGGATGGGATTGGGGTTGGGATGGGTTGGGATTGGGATTGGTTGGGATTGGTTGGGATTGGGATGGGATTGGGGTTGGGATTGGGATTGGGGTTGGGATGAGATTGAGATTGGGATTGGGATTGGGGTTGGGATGGGTTGGGATTGGGGTTGGGATGAGATTGAGATTGGGATTGGGATTGGGATGGGTTGGGATTGGTTGGGATGGGATTGGGGTTGGGATTGGGATGGGGATGGGATTGGGGTTGGGATGGGATGGGATGAGTTGAGTTGGGATTCATGGGAAGGGCTGGGCTGGGCTGGGATGGGTTGGGATGGGATTGGGATTTGGATTGGGATTGGTTGGGATGGGATTGGGATTGGGATGGGTTGGGATGAGCCGGGACCTTTCCCCGTCCTCTCCGCAGAGCGGGAGAAGAGGATCAGCCTCCCCCAAATCCCAGCCCCGTGAGTGTTCCCGGCCCTTTTTCCCGGCGTTCCCTGCCCCGGCGCGGGCGTCACCATCCCCCACCCCGCTCCCTGAGCCTCCTCCCTCTTCCCACCCTCAGGAATCTCGGCGAGCGGCGCTCGGCGCTCTCCCACAGCGCCAGCGGGGGTGAGTTTGGCCTCTGCCCTCTTCCCACCGGGATTGGCGCCGCGTTCCCAGCGGGATTTGGGAAAGGCCGGGCGCCCCCAGCTCCCTTTTCCAGAGGGTTGGGATGCATCCGAGCATCCCAGAGGAGCACCTGGAGAACCTCTGGAGATGCTGGTGGACCTCCCACACCCACCCAACCTCCTGATCCTGTTCCCACATCCCGGGTTTTTTTTCCCCAGATTCCGAAATTTACGCCGAAATCCTGGACGAGTCCTCGAGGCCGAGATCCGGAAGTAGGTGCTTCCCCTGGGAATTCTCCCTCGGAGGTGTCCCCGGTTCCTCTCGCCCGTCCCAAATTCCCGTCCCGTCCTCACCAAACCTCTCAGAAGGTCCTGGAGGAGATGGGATGAGCCACGGGGCAGGATCCATCCGTGGGAGGATGGAGAGGGCGGGATCCATGGATCCTCATGGATGGAGAGGGCAGGATCCATGGATCCTGGTGGGAATGATGGAGATGGCAGGATCTGTGGATCCTCATGGATAGAGAGGGCGGAATCCATGGATCCTCATGGATGGAAAGGCTGGAATCCATGGATCCTGGTGGATGAAGAGAGCAGGATCTGTGGATCTTCACGGATGGAGAGGGCAGGATCCATGGATCCTTGTGGGAATGATGGAGAACCCAGAATCCATGGATCCTCATGGACGGAAAGGGTGGAATCCATGGATCCTGGTGGATGAAGAGAGCAGGATCTGTGGATCTTCACGGATGGAGAGAGCAGGATCCATGGATCCTGGTGGGAATGATGGAGAGGGTGGGATCCATGGATCCTTGGAATCATGGAGAGAGTAGAATCCATGGATCCTGGTGGGAATGGTGGAGAACCCAGAATCCATGGATCCTCATGGATGGAGAGAGCAGAATCCACGGATCCTGGTGGGAATGGTGGAGAACCCAGAATCCATGGATCCTCATGGATGGAGAGGGCAGGATCCATGGATCCTCATGGATGGAAAGGGCAGGATCCATGGATCCTCATGGATGGAGAGAGCAGAATCCATGGATCCTCATGGATGGAGAGGGCAGGATCCATGGATTCTCATGGATGGAAAGGGTGGAATCCATGGATCCTTGGAATGGTGGAGAACCCAGAATCCATAGATCCTCATGGATGGAGAGAGCAGGATCTATGGATCCTGGTGGGAATGATGGGGAGAGCAGGATCCATGGATCCTCCTGGATGGAGAGAGCAGGATCCATGGATCCTGGTGGGAATGGTGGAGAACCCAGAATCCATGGATCCTCCTGGATGGAGAGAGCAGGATCCATGGATCCTCATGGATGGAGAGGGTGGAACCCACGGTTCCTCATGGATGGAGCGGGCAGGATCCATGGATCCTGGTGGGAATGGTGGAGAACCCAGAATCCATGGATCCTCCTGGATGGAAAGGGCAGGATCCATGGATTCTCATGGATGGAAAGGGTGGAATCCATGGATCCTTGGAATGGTGGAGAACCCAGAATCCATAGATCCTCATGGATGGAGAGGGCAGGATCCACGGATCCTGGTGGGAATGGTGGAGAACCCACAATCCATGGGTCCTCCTGGATGGAAAGGGTGGAATCCATGGATCCTGGTGGGAATGGTGGAGAACCCACAATCCATGGGTCCTCCTGGATGGAAAGGGTGGGATCCATGGATCCTCCTGGATGGAAAGGGTGGAACCGACGGTTCCTCCTGGATGGAAAGGGTGGAACCCACGGATCCTCCTGGATGGAAAGGGTGGAATCCATGGATTCTCATGGATGGAGAGGGTGGAACCCAGGGTTCCTCACGGATGGAAAGTGTGGAACCCAGGGTTCCTCACGGATGGAAAGTGTGGAACCCACGGTTCCTCCTGGATGGAAAGGGTGGAACCCACGGTTCCTCCTGGATGGAAAGGGTGGAACCCACGGTTCCTCCCAGTTCCTCACGGGTGGAGAGGGACCCCAGGGACCCCTCCTGGTCCTTCCCGTGAGGATCCGGGACAGAGCCCCTCCCCCATTCCCCGTTCCCGGCAGTCCAGCACTTTGGGATCCGGCGGGAGGCGGTGGAGCTGGGCCGGATCCTGGGCGAGGGCTTCTTCGGGGAGGTCTATGAGGGCACCTACAGCGCCCCGGTGAGAGCCCCGCCCGGCCGGGGACGGGGGGTGGGGTTGGGGTTTGGGGGTTTTTGGGGTTTTTGGGATTTTGGGAGTTTTGGGGATTTTGGGGATTTTGGGGGGTTTTGGGGTTTTTGGCGATTATTGGGGATTTGGGGATTTTGGGGATTTTTGGGGTTTTGGGGGTTTTGGGGTTTTTGGGATTTTTGGGGATTTTTGGGATTATTGGGGATTTGGGGTTTTGGGGGGTTTTGGAGTTTTTGGGGTTTTGGGGATTTTTGGGATTTTGGGGGTTTTAGGGGTTTTGGGGGTTTTGGGGGGTTTTTGGGATTTTTGGGATTTGGGATATAGGATTTGGGATTTTTTTATTTTTGCAATTTTGGGGATTTGGGGGATTTTCGGGATCTGGGATTGGGGATTTTGGGGATTTTTGGGATTTTTGGGGTTTGGGGTTTGGGGTTTTGGGATTTGGGATTTTGGGATGTGGGATTTGGGATTTTTGGGATTTTGGGATTTGGGGTTTTGGGGATTTTGGGATTTGGGATGTTTGGGATTTGGGATTTGGGATTTTGGGATTTGGGATTTTTGGGATTTTGGGATTTGGGATTTTGGGGTTTTGGGATTTAGGGATTTAGGATCAAGGGTTTGGGATTTTTTGGGATTTTGGGGATTTGGGGATTTTTGGGATTTTTGGGATTTTGGATTTGGGATCTGGGATTTGGGATTTTTGGGATTTTTGGGATTATTGGGATTTTGGATTTGGGATCAAGGATTGGGGATTTTGGGGATTTTGGGGATTTGGGATTTTTGGGCTTTTGGGGATTTTTGGTATTTGAGATTTTTGGGATTTTGGGGGATTTGGGGGTTTTGGGGGGTTTGGGATTTGGGATTTTTGTGATTTGTGATTTGAGATTTTTTGGGTTTGGGATTTGGGATTTTATGGGATTTGGGGGTTTTGGGGTTTTGGGGGGGTTTTGGGGGTTTGGGGGGTTTTGGGTTTTTTGGGGTTTGGGGGATTTTGGGGATTTTTTCGGGATTATTGGGGATTTGGGGTTTTGGGGGTTTTTGGGGATTTTTGGGATTTTTGGGGTTTGGGGATTTGGGATTTTGGGATTTGGGGATTTGGGATTTTTTTGGATGTTTGGGATTTGGGGGATTTTAGGGATTTTTGGGATTTGGGATTTGATATTTCCGGGATTTTGGGGATTTTTGGGATTTGGGATTTTGGATATGGGATTTGGGGTTTTGGGGGGTTGTTGGGGTTTTGGGGATTTTTGGGATTTGGGGTTTTGAGATTTTGGGAGTTTTGGGATATGGGATCTGGGATTTGCAATATGGGATTTGATATTTTTGGGATTTTTGGGATTATTGGGGATTTTGGGGGTTTTGGGGATTTGGGCTTTGGGAATTTTGGGATTTGTGATTTTTTGGGTTTGGGATTTGGGATTTTTGGGATTTTGGGGATTTTTGGGATTTTTGGATTTGGAATTTAGGATATGGGGGTTTGGATTTGGGATTTTGGGATTCAGGATTTTTGAGGTTTTGGGGGTTTTTATGATTTTTGGGGTTTGAGATTTGGGATTTGGAATTTAGGATATGGGGGTTTGGGGATTTGGGGGATTTGGGGGATTTTTGGGATTTGAGCTTTCTGGGATTTTTGGGATTTGGGATTTTTTGGGATTTTTGGGGTTTTTGGTATTTTTGGGATTTGGGATTTGAGATTTCTGGTATTTTTGGGATTTGAGATTTTTTTTTGATTTTTGGGGTTTTGGGGATTTTCGGATTTTTGGGATTTCTGGGATTTTTGGGATGTGGGATGTGGGATTTGGGGGATTTTTGGGATCTGGGATTTTTTGGGATTTTTGGAATTTTTGGGATTTGGGATTTGAGATTTTTGGGATTTTTTGAATTTTTGGGATTTGGGATTTGAGATTTTGGGGGATTTTGGGGATTTGGCATCTGGGACTTGCAATATGGGATTTGGGATTTTTGGGATTTTTGGGATTTTTGATTCGGGATTTTTGGAATTTTTGGGATTTGAGATTTGGGATTTGAGATTTGGGGGATTTTTGGAATTTTTGGGATTTGAGATTTTGGGGGATTTTTAGGATTTGGCATCTGGGATTTGCAATATGGGATTTTTGGGATTTTTGGGATTTTTGGGATTCGGGATTTTTGGGATTTTTGGGATTGGGGATGTCCCCGTTGCAGGGCGGGGAGCGGCTGAAGGTGGCGGTGAAGAGCTGCAAGGAGAGCTGCAGCCCCGAGAACCGGGAGAAGTTCCTCAGCGAAGCCGGTACCCACCGCGGGAATTCCCGCTGGAATTTGGGATCCGGGGGGGCCTGAGAGGGGTTTTGGGGGGGATCCCGGGGTTCCTGATGGGTTTTTTGGGGGATTCTGAGGGTCCTGATGGGGTTTTTTTGGGATCGTGAGGGTCCTGATGGGGTTTATTTGTATCCTGAGGGTCCTTCTGGGGTTTTTTTGGGATTCTGCGGGTCCTGCTGGAGGTTTTTGGGATTCTGAGGGTCCTGATGGGGTTTTTTGGGGGATCCCAAAGGTCCTGAGAGGGGTTTTTGGGGGGGATCCTGGGGTTCCTGATGGGGTTTTTGGGGATCCCAAAGGTCCTGAGAGGGTTTTTTGGGATTCTGAGGGTCCTGAGAGAGGTTTTTTGGGGGATTCCAAAGGTCCTGAGAGGGATTTTTGGAGATCCCAAAGGTCCTGATGGGGTTTTTTGGGGGATCCCAAAGGTCCTGAGAGGGGTTTTTGGGGGGAATCCCAAAAGTCCTGATGGGGAATTTTGGGGATCCTGAGGGTCCTGATGGGGTTTTTGGGGGGATCCCAAAGGTCCTGAGAGAGTTTTTTTGGGGGATTGCAAAGGTCCTGATGGGGTTTTTTTGGGATCCTGAGGGTCCTGATGGGACTTTTTGGGATCCTGAGGGTTTTCCTGGGGTTTTTTTGGGATCCTGAGGGTTCTCCTGGGGTTTTTTTGGGATCCTGAGGGTCCTGAGAGGGGGTTTTTTGGGGATCCCAAAGGTCCTGAGAGGGGTTTTGGGAGGATCCCGGGGTTCTTGATGGTTTTTTTGCGATCCTGGGGGTCCTGATGGGGTTTTTGGGGGATCCCAAAGGTCCTGAGAGGGTTTTTTGGGGATCCCAAAGGTCGTGATGGGGCTTTTTTGGGATCCTGAGGGTCCTGAGAGGGGTTTTTGGGATTCCAAGGGTCCTGATGGGGTTTTTTGGGATCCCAAAGGCCATGATGGGTTTTTTTTGGATCCTGAGGGTCCTTCTGGGGTCTTTTTGGGATCCTGAGGGTCCTGATGGGGTTTTTTTGGGGATCCCAAAGGTCCTGAGAGGGGTTTTTGGGGATCCTGTGGGTCCTGAGAGGGGTTTTTGGGGGGGATCCCAAAAGTCCTGATGGGAATTTTGGGGGATCCCAAAGGTTCTGAGAGGGCTTTTTGGGGATCCCAAAGGTCCTGCCAGGCTGTTTTTGGATCCTGAGGGTCCTTCTGGGGTTTTTTTGGGATCATGAGGGTCCTGATGGGGTTTTTGGGGATCCCAAAAGTCCTGATGGGAATTTTGGGGATCCCAAAGGTCCTGATGGGAATTTTGGGGATCCCAAAGGTCCTGATGGGGATTTTTGGGGATCTTGAGGGTCATTCCGGGATTTTTTGGGATTCTGAGGGTCCTGAGAGGGTTTTTTTTGGGTATCCCAAAAGTCCTGATGGGAATTTTGGGGATCCTGAGGGTCCTGATGGGGTTTTTGGGGGATCCCAAAGGTCCTGAGAGGGTTTTTTTGGGGGATCCTGAGGGTACTGCCGGGGGTTTTTTTGGGATCCTGAGGGTCCTGCTGGAGGTTTTTGGGATTTTGAGGGTCTTGATGGGGTTTTTGGGGATCCTGAGGATCCTGGGAGGGTTTTTTGGGATCCTGAAGGTCATTCTGGGGTTTTTTGGGGATCCCGAGGGTCCTGATGGGGATTTTTGGGATCTTGAGGATCCTGAGAGGGATTTTTGGGGGATCCCAAAGGTCCTTCTGGGGTGTTTGGGGGGTCCTGAGGTTCCTACTGGGGATTTTTGGGATCCTGAGGGTTCTCCTGGGGTTTTTTTGGGATTTTGAGGGTCCAGAGAGGGGTTTTGGGGGATCCCAAAGGTCCTGATGGGAATTTTTGGGATCCTGAGGGCCCTGCTGGGGATTTTTGGGATTCCAAGGGTCCTGCCCAGACTTTTTGTAATCCCGAGGGTCTGGATGGGGTTTTTCGGGATCCTGAGGGTCCTGACAAGGTTTTTGGGGATTCTGAGAATCCTGACAGGGTTTTTTTGGGATCCTGAGGGTCCTGCTGGGGTTTTTTGGGATCCTGACGGGGATTTTTGGGATCCTGATGGGGATTTTTGGGATCCTGACGGGGATTTTTGGGATCCTGATGGGGATTTTTGGGATCCTGACGGGGATTTTTGGGATTCTGAGGGTCCTGCCAGGGTGTGTTGTTATCCTGAGGGTCCTGATGAGGTTTTTTGGGATCTTGAGGGTCCTGCTGGGGATTTTTGGGATCCCGAAGGTCCTCCTGGGGTTTTTTTGGATCCCGAGGGTCCTGCTGGGTTTTTTTGGGATCCCGAGTGTCCTGCTGGGTTTTTTTTGGATCCCGAGTGTCCTGCTGGGTTTTTTTGGGATCCCGAGTGTCCTGCTGGGTTTTTTTGGGATCCCGAGGGTCCTGCTGGGTTTTTTTGGGACACGAGGAGCCTTTGGAATTCAGGATGGGGGAAGAGGGACTTGATCCAGGCCCAGAAACCCGGGATAGGATCCCCCCAAAAAAACCCGGAATTGTGGGAAGGGATTATTGGAATGGCGGAGGGGGGGTGGGTGCGGGGAAGCTTCTGGAATCCCTGCTGGAATTCCTGGATGAGGATCCCAAAAAACCAGGAGCCCCTTGGGAATTCCCAGAATTGGGGATCCCCCATTCCAATCTGGGAATTTTTGGGATTCCCAGAATTGCAGATCCCCCATTCCAAGCTCGGAATTTTTGGGATTCCAGGAATTGGGGATCCCCCGTTCCAATCTGGGAATTTTTGGGGTTCATGGAATTGGGGATCTCCCATCCCAGTGAGGGAATTTTTGGGGATTCTTGAAATTGGGGATCCCTCGTTCCAATCTGGGAATTTTGGGGATTCTCAGAACTGAGGATCTGCTGTTTCCATGTTGAAATTTTGGGAATTCTCGGAACTGGGGGGGATCCCCCCATCCCAATGAGGGAATTTTTGGGAATTCCTGGAATTGAGGATCTCCCATCCCAATCTAGGGAATTTTGGGGATTCTCAGAATTGAGGATCTGCTGTTTCCATGTCAAAATTTTTGGGATTCTCGGAATTGGGGGGGATTCATCCATCCCAATCTGGGAATTTTTTGGGATTCCCAGAATTGAGGATCTCCCATCCCAATTTGGGAATTTTTTTGGGAATTCCCGGCATTCCAATCCCCCATTCCAATCTGGGAATTTTGGGGATTCTCAGAATTGGGGGATTCCCCCGTTCCCAATCTGGGAATTTTTGGGACTCCTGGAATTGGGGATCCCCCACTCCAATCTGGGAGGTTTTGGGGAATTCCCGGACTTGGGATCCCCCATCCCAATGTGGGGAATTTTTTGGGGAATTCCCGGCATTCCGATCCCCTTCCCCAATGTGGGGAATTTTTGGGGATTCCCGAAATTGGGGGATCTCCCATCCCAATGTGGGGAATTTTTTTGGGAATTCTCGGAATTGAGGATCCCCCTTTCCAATGCGGGAATTTTTTTGGGAATTCCCGGAATGAGGGATCCCCCATCCCAATGCGGGGAATTTTTGGGGGGGGGAATTCCCGGCATTCCCATCCCCTTTCCCGATGTGGGGAATTTTTGGGGGAATTCCCGGAATGGGGGATTCCCCATCCCAATGTAGGGAATTTTTTGGGGAATTCCCGGAATGGGGGATTCCCCCATCCCATTGTGAGAAATTTTTTTGGGAATTCCCGGAATGGGGGATTCCCCATCCCAATGTGAGGAATTTTTTGGGGAATTCTCGGAATTGAGGATCCTCCTTTCCAATGCGGGAATTTTTTGGGAATTCTCGGAATGGGGGATCTCCCATCCCAATGTGGGGAATTTTTTGGGGAATTCCTGGCATTCCCATCCCCTTTCCCAATGTGGGCAATTTTGGGGAATTCCCAAAAATTGGGGATCCCCCTTTCCAATCTGGGGAATTTTTTGGGGGGGGAATTCCCGGCATTTCCATCCCCTTTCACAATGTGGGCAATTTTTGGGGATTCCCGAAATTGGGGCATCCCCCATCCCAATGTGAGGAATTTTTTTGGGAATCTCGGAATGGGGGGATCACCCATCCCAATCTGAGGAATTTTTTGGGGAATTCTCGGAATTGAGGATCCCCCTTTCCAATGCAGGAATTTTTTTGGGAATTCCCGGAATCAGGGATCCCCCTTTCCAATCTGGGGAATTTTTTTGGGAGGGTTCCCATACCCTTTCCCAATGTGGGGAGTTTTGGGGATTCCCGAAATTGGGGGATCCCCCATCCCATTGTGAGGAATTTTTTGGGGAATTCTCGGCATTCCCGACCCCAAATCCTGAGTTGGGAATTCCCGGCAGTGCTGATGCAGAAGCTGGAGCACCCGCACATCGTCCGGCTGCTCGGCATCGCCGAGGAGGAGCCCACCTGGATCGTCATGGAGCTCTGTCCCTACGGAGAGGTGATGACCCCGACCCCGCCCGGCATTCCCGACCGGAATTCCCCGGGAATCGGGGATCCGCCATCCCAATCGGGGAAATTTTGGGATTCCGGGAATTGGGGATCAGCCATCCCAATGAGGGCATTTTTGGGATTCCTGAAATTGGGGATCCCCTGTCCCAATCGGGGAAATTTTGGGATTCTGGGAATCGGGGATCCTCCATTCCAATCGGGGAAATTTTGGGGGTTCCTGGAATTGGGGATCAGCCATCCCAATCTGGGAATTTTTGGGATTCCCAGAATTGGGGATCCCCCATCCCAATGAGGGAATTTTGGGATTCCTGGCACTGGGCATTGCCTCATCCCAATCTGAGAATTTTTGGGATTCCGGGAATTGGGGATCCTCCATTCCGGTCTGGGAAATTTTGGGAATTCCTGGAATTGGGGATCCCCCATCCCAATGAGGGAATTTTTGGGGACTCCTGAAATTGAGGCTCCCCCATTCCAATCTGGGAATTTTTGGGAATTCCTGGAATTGAGGATCTCCCATCCCATTCCCAGAACTGGGGATCCCCCATCCCAATGAGGGAATTTTTTGGGATTCCTGAAATTGGGGATTCCCCATCCCAATGAGGGAATTTTTTGGGAATTCCTGAAATTGAGGATCTCCCATCCCAATCTGGGAATTTCGGGGATTCCTGAATCAGGGATCCCCCATTCCAATCTGGGAATTTTTGGGGGACTCCTGAAATTGGGGATCTCCCATCCCATTCCCGAAATTGGGGATCCCCCGTTCCAATCTGGGAATTTTTGGGGGACTCCTGAAATTGAGGTTCTCCCATCCCAATCTGGGAATTTTTGGGAATTCCTGAAATTGGGGATCCCCCATCTCAGTGAGGGAATTTTTGGGATTCATGGAATTGAGGATGCCCCATTCCAATGAGGGAATTTTTGGGATTCCCAGAACTGGGAATCTCCCATCCCAGTGAGGGAATGTTTGGGATTCCCGGCATTGAGAATCGCCCGTTCCAATCTGGGAATTTTTGGGGATTCCCGGAATTGAGGGATCCCCCACCCCAATGAGGGAATTCCTGAAATTGGGGATCCCCCATCCCAATCTGGGAATTTTTGGGATTCATGAAATCGAGGATCCCCCATCCCAGTGAGGGAAATTTTGGGATTCCTGGAATTGAGGATCCCCCATTCCAATCTGGGAAATTTCGGGGATCCCCCATCCCAATTGAGCATCTCCCATCCCAATGAGGAAATTTTGAGGGATTCCTGAAATTGAGGATCCCCCATTCCAATCTGGGAAATTTTGGGATTCCGGGAATTGGGGATCCCCCATCCCAATCTGGGAATTTTGGGGATTCCTAAATTGGAGATCCCCCATCCCAATGAGGGAATTTTTGGGATTCCTGAAAATGAGGATCTCCCCTCCCAATGCGGGAATTTTTTTGGGATTCCCAGAATTGGGGATCCCTCATTCCAATGTGGGAAATTTTTGGGAATTCCTGGCATTCCAATCCCTCATTCCAATGTGGAAATTTTGGGGATTCCAGAAATTGGGGATCCCCCATCCCCATCTGGGAATTTTGGGGATTCTCGGAATTGGGGATCTCCCCATTCCAGTCTGGGAATTTTTGGGATCCCCCCATCCCAATCTGGGAATTTTTTTTGATTCCTGAAATGGGGGATCCGCCATTCCAATCTGGGAATTTTGGGGATCCCCCACTCCAATCTGGGAATTTTCGGGGATCCCCCACCCAACGAGGGGATTTCGGGGATCCCTCCCCCCATCCTGGGTCTCTCTGTTGGAATTCCGGGAATGCGCTCCGCTCTCTCCCATTCCCAGCTGGGCCGGTTCCTGGAGCAGCGGCGGCCGAGCCCGGCCGTGCCCACCCTGGTGCTCTACGCGCTGCAGGTGGGCAAGGCCATGGCCTACCTGGAGGCGCTCAGCTGTGTCCACAGGTACATGGGAAAAAATGGGAATTCTGGGAATTCTGGGAATTCTGGGCAAGGCCATGGCCTACCTGGAGGCGCTCAGCTGTGTCCACAGGTACATGGGAAAAATGGGAATTCTGGAATTCTGGGCAAGGCCATGGCCTACCTGGAGGCGCTCATGCTGTGTCCACAGGTATGGGAATTCTTGGAATTCTGGGAATAATAATGGGAATTCTGGGCAAGGCCATGGCCTACCTGGAGGCGCTCAGCTGTGTCCACAGGTATGGAAAAATGGGGAATATTCTGGGAATTCTGGGAATTCTGGGAATTCTGGGCAAGGCCATGGCCTACCTGGAGGCGCTCAGCTGTGTCCATAGGTATGGAAAAATAACGGGAATTCTGGGAATTCTGGGAATTCTGGGCAAGGCCATGGCCTACCTGGAGGCGCTCAGCTGTGTCCATAGGTATGGAAAAACGGGAATATTCTGGGAATTCTGGGAATAT
The DNA here is from genome assembly GCA_016584745.2 of Phylloscopus trochilus trochilus. NCBI lineage: Eukaryota > Metazoa > Chordata > Aves > Passeriformes > Phylloscopidae > Phylloscopus > Phylloscopus trochilus. Next base: position 24,061 of record WQNJ02000239.1, on the reverse strand, counting down.
TCTGGAATTCTGGGCAAGGCCTACCTGGAGGCGCTCAGCTGTGTGTACAGGTATGGGAATTCTGGGAATTCTGGGAATGATAATGGGAATTCTGGGAATATTCTGGGAATTCTGGGCAAGGGCCATGGCCTACCTGGAGGCGCTCAGCTGTGTGCACAGGTATGGAAAAATGGGAATAATAACGGGAATTCTGGAATGATAACGGGAATTCTGGGCAAGGCCATGGCCTACCTGGAGGCGCTCAGCTGTGTGCACAGGTATGGGAATTCTGGGAATTCTGGGAATAATAACAGGAATTCTGGGGTTTGGGGGTGCCATGGCCTACCTGGAGGCGCTCAGCTGCATGCACAGGTACACGGGAAAAACGGGAATTCTGGGAATTCTGGGAATTCTGGGAATTCTGGGATTTGGGAATTGGGGATTCCATGGCCTACCTGGAGGCGCTCAGCTGTGTGCACAGGTACATGGGAATTCTGGGAATTCTGGGAATAATTCTGAAGTTTGGGGGTGCCATGGCCTACCTGGAGGCACTCAGCTGTGTGCACAGGTACATGGGAATAACGGGAATAATAACGGGAATTCTGGGAATTCTGGGTGCCATGGCCTACCTGGAGGCGCTCAGCTGCGTCCACAGGTATGGGAATAAAAACAGGAATTCTGGGAATAATAACGGGAATTCTGGGCAAGGCCATGGCCTACCTGGAGGCGCTCAGCTGCGTGCACAGGTATGGAAAAATTGGAATATTCTGGAATGAATGGGTCTGGGAATAATAACGGGAATTCTGGGGTTTGGGGGTGCCATGGCCTACCTGGAGAGCGCTCAGCTGCGTGCACAGGTACACGGGAAAAATGGGAATAATAATGGGAATTCTGGGAATTCTGGGCAAGGCCATGGCCTACCTGGAGGCGCTCAGCTGTGTGCACAGGTACTTGGGGAATTCTGGGAATTCTGGGAATTATTCTGGGAATTCTGGGATTCTGGGCAAGGCCATGGCCTACCTGGAGGCGCTCAGCTGCGTGCACAGGTTGGGAATGATTCTGGGAATTCTGGGAATTCTGGGAATAATTCCAGGATTTGGGAATTGGGAATTGGGGATTCCGTGGCCTACTGGAGGCGCTCAGCTGTGTGCACAGGTCTGGGAATGCCGGGGTTTGGGAATTCCGGGTTTGGGATTTGGGGATTCTGGGTTCAGGATGTGGGAATTCTGGGATTTGGGGATTCCGTGGCCTCCCTGGAGGCCCCCAGCTGCGTCCACAGGTGAGAGGTTTGGGAATTCCGGGATTTGGGGATTCCGGGTTCGGGATTCAGGGATTCCGGGTTCAGGATGTGGGAATTCTGGGATTTGGGGATTCCGGTTCAGGATTCGGGAGTTCCGGGATCACGGAGGGCTGGGATGGTGGGACATGGGCTGTGGGTTTTTGGGAAGGGGCAGTGGGCGGGGCTGGGCTCTCCCGCTCCCTTTGGATTCCGTCCCCGTCCCGCCCCGGGTGCCGCCCTCCGTCCGTCCGGCTCCGTCCCCTTCCCATCCCCATCCCCATCCCCATCTCCATCCCCATCCGCATCCCATCCCATCCCATCCCATCCCCATCCCATCCCATCCCATCCCATCCCCATCCAATCCCAATCCCAATCCCATCCCCATCTCATCTCCATCCGCATTCCGTCCTCATCCATCTCCATCCATTGTCCATCCCTGGTCCATCTCCATCCAATCCCATCTCCATCCCATCCCCATCTCCATCTCTATCTCCATCTCCATCATCTCCATCTCCACCTCCACCTCCCTCTCACCATCCCACCATCCTATCTCCATCTCCATCTCCATCTCCACCTCCACCTGCATCACCTCCACCTCCATCTCCACCTCCACCTCCACCTCCATCTCCGCCTCCATCTCCACCTCTACCATCTCCACCTCCACCTCTATCTCCACCTCCACCTCCACCATCTCCACCTCCACCTCCACCTCCACCTCCATCTCCATCTCCGCCTCTATCATCTCCACCTCCACTTCCACCTCCACCTCCATCTCCACCTCCATCTCCATCTCCACCTCTACCATCTCCACCTCCACCTCCATCTCCACCTCCACCTCCATCTCCACCTCCATCTCCATCTCCGCCTCTATCATCTCCACCTCCACCTCCATCTCCATCTCCGCCTCTATCATCTCCACCTCCACCTCCATCTCCACCTCCATCTCCACCTCCACCTCCACCTCCATCTCCACCTCCCTCTCACCATCCCACCATCCTATCTCCATCTCCATCTCCACTTCCACCTGCATCACCTCCATCTCCACTTCCACCTCCACCTCCATCTCCTTCTCTGCCTCTATCATCTCCACCTCCACCTCCACCTCCATCTCCACCTCCATCTCCACCTCTACCATCTCCACCTCCACCTCCACCTCCACCTCCATCTCCACCTCCATCTCCACCTCTACCATCTCCACCTCCACCTCCACCTCCACCTCCACCTCCACCTCCATCATCTCCACCCGCCCATCCCGTTACCGCATCCCGCGGATCTCCGGCCCCGCAGGGACATCGCCGTCAGGAACATCCTGGTGGCCACTCCAGAATGCGTCAAACTGGGCGACTTCGGCCTCTCCCGCTACATCGAGGATGAGGAATACTACAAAGGTACCTCGGGATTCCGCGGGATCCTCGGGATCTTGGGAAGGGGGGCGGAGACCTGGACGGTTCCTGGGTCGTTCCTGGGTCGTTCCTGGGTCATTCCTGGGGCATTCCTGGGGCGTTCCTGGGCGTTCCTGGGGCGTTCCCGGATCATTCCCGGTCCTTCCTGGGTCATTCCCGGGTCCTTCCTGGATCATTCCTGGGTCATTCCCGGATCCTTCCTGGATCCTTCCTGGATCCTTCCTGGATCCTTCCTGGGTCGTTCCTGGGTCGTTCCTGGGTCCTTCGTGGATCGTTCCTGGATCGTTCCTGGGTCGTTCCTGGATCGTTCCTGGGTCGTTCCTGGGTCGTTCCTGGATCCTTCCTGGATCCTTCCTGGGTCCTTCCTGGGTCCTTCCCGGGTCATTCCCGGATCCTTCCCGGGTCATTCCTGGATCCTTCCTGGGTCCTTCCTGGGTCCTTCCTGGATCGTTCCTGGGTCGTTCCTGGATCATTCCTGGATCTTTCCAGCTTCCATCACGCGCCTTCCCATCAAGTGGATGTCCCCGGAATCCATCAACTTCCGGCGCTTCACCACGGCCAGCGACGTCTGGATGTTCGGTGAGTGCCGGGATCGGGGATGGAGCGGGATCCCGGGATTTACCCACTTCCTGTGGGGTGGGATCCCGGGATTGATCCGCTTCCTGTGGGGTGGGATCCCGGGATTGATCCGCTTCCCGTGGGGTGGGATCCTGGGATTTACCTGTGGGGTGGGGTGGGATCCTGGGATTTACCAATTCCCTGGGAAAGGGGCTGAGAATTCCAAATTTCCCACCACAAAGCACAACCAGATCCCCAAAAAAACCGGGAAAGGGGCGGAGAATTCCACGTTTCCCACCACAAATCACAACCAGATCCCCCCAAAAAACGGGAAAGTGGGGGAGAATTCCACATTTCCCAAAAAAAAACCCAAAAACCCTGGGAAAAGGGCAGAGAATTCCACGTTTCCCACCGCAAATCACAACCAGATCCCAAAAAAACCCAAAACCTGGGAAAGGGGCAGAGAATTCCATGTTTCCCACCACAAAGCACAACCAGATCCCCAGAAAAACCTGGGAAAGGGGTGGAGATTTCCATGTTTCCCAAAAAAAACCCCAAAAACCCTGGGAAAAGGGCAGAGAATTCCACATTTCCTACCACAAATCACAACCAGATCCCCCAAAAAAAACGGGAAAGGGGCTGAGAATTCCACGTTTCCCACCACAAAGCACAACCAGACCCCAAAAAAAAGGGGAAAGGGGTGGAGAATTCCAAGTTTCCCACCACAAATCACAACCAGATCCCAAAAAAACCGGGAAAGGGGTGGAGAATTCCACATTTCCCAAAAAAAAACCCCAAAACCCTGGGAAAAGGGCAGAGAATTCCACATTTCCCACCACAAAGCACAACCAGATCCCCAAAAAACCAAACCAAAACAAAAAGAAAACAGGAAAGGGGCGGAGAATTCCACGTTTTTCCACCACAAAGCACAACCAGATCCCAAAAAAAACGGGAAAGGGATGGAGAATTCCACGTTTCCAACCACAAATCACAACCAGATCCCAAATAAAAAAAGGGGCTGGATCCCCGGGAAAGGGGCGGATCCCCGGGAAAGAGGCGGATCCCGGGAAAGGGGCGGATCCCCAGAAAGGGGCGGATCCCCGGGAAAGGGGCGGATCCTTGGGAAAGGGGCGGATCCTCGGGAAAGGGGCGGATCCCCGGGAAAGGGGCGGATCCTTGGGAAAGGGGCGGATCCCCGGGAAAGGGGCGGATCCCGGGAAAGGGGCGGATCCCTGGGAAAGGGGCGGATCCCTGGGAAAGGGGCGGATCCCCGGGAAAGGGGCGGATCCCCGGGAAAGGGGCGGATTCCCAGGAAAGGGGCGGATTCCCAGGAAAGGGGCGGATCCCCAGGAAAGGGGCGGATCCTGGAAAGGGGCGGATCCCCGGGAATGGGTCGGATCCCCGGGAAAGGGGCGGATCCCCGGGAATGTTTCGGACCCCCGGGAATGGGTCGAACCCCCGGGAATGGGTCGGATCCCCGGGAAATGGGCGGATCCCCGGGAAAGAGGCGGATCCCCAGAAAGGGGCGGATCCCCGGGAACGGGTCGGACCCCCGGGAATGTTTCGGCTCCCCCGGAATTCCACGGTCTCGCTGCTCCATGGGCAGCCGTCTGCGTCTGGGAGATGCTGAGCCTGGGCAAGCAGCCGTTCTTCTGGCTGGAGAACAAGGACGTGATCGGGGTCCTGGAGAGGGGCGACCGCCTGCCCAAGCCCGACCGCTGCCCGCCCGTCCTCTACACCCTGATGACGCGCTGCTGGGACTACGACCCCAGCGAGAGGCCCAGGTTCCAGGAGCTGGTCTGCAGCCTCAGGTGGGAATTCCTGAGGGAATGATGGAGGATCCATGGAGAGGTGGGAATGTGGAGGGAAAATCCGGAAAGGTTTCAGATCGGGAGTTTTTATGGAAAAGTTTGGGCTTGGAGGAGCTTTGGAGCCCCTTTCCCAGGGAGCAAAGCCCTTCCATCCCAGACCCTTCCAAAGGGGCTCCGAGGTTCCTCCAAACCCAAATTCCAGGAGCTGGTCTGCAGCCTCAGGTGAGCCCTGAGGGAATGATGGGGGAGGTGGGAATGTGAGGGAAAATCTGGGAAAGGTTTTGGATCGGAGTTTTTATGGAAAAGTTTGGGCTGGAAGGAGCTTTGGAGATCGTTTCTTGGGAATCGAAATGCTCCCGTTCCAAAGGGTGTCTGAGGTTCCTCCAAGACCAAATTCCAGGAGCTGCTCTGCAGCCTCAGATGAGCCTGGGAATGCAGGAGGATCCATGGAGCGGTGGGAATGTGGAGGAAAAATCGGGATCGGGAGTTTTTATGGAAAAGTTTTGGTTTAGAGAAGCATCAGAGACCCTTTGGAGATCCTTTCCCGGGAAGCAAAACGCTCCCGTTCCAAGGGTCTCCGAGGTTCCTCCAGACCCAAATTCCAGGAGCTGCTCTGCAGCCTCAGGTGAGCTGGGGAATGCTGGGAGAGGTGGGAATGTGGGGGAAATTCTGGGAAAGGTTTTGGATCAGGAGTTTTTATGGAAGGGTTTGGTCTTGGTGAACCTCGCCTGGGAAGCAAAACACTCCCGTTCCAAAGGGTCTCCGAGGTTCCTCCAAGGTCAAATTCCAGGAGCTGCTCTGCAGCTGAGGTGAGCCAGGAATGCTGGAGGATCCATGGAGAGGTGGGAATGTGAGGGAAAATCTCGGAAAAGCTTTGGATTGGAAGTTTTTATGGAGAAGTGTGGGCTTGGAGGAGCTTTGGAGATCCTTTCCCGGGAAGCGAAACACTCCCGTTCCAAAGGGTCTCCAAGGTTCCTCCAAGGCCAAATTCCAGGAGCTGTTCTGCAGCCTCAGGTGAGCCCTGAGGGAATGATGGGGGGAGCCGGGAATGTTGGGGAAAATCTGGGAAAGGCTTCAGATCGGGAGTTTTTATGGAAAAGTTTGGGCTTGGAGGAGCTTTGGAGATCCTTTGAGCCCCTATCCCAGGGAGCAAAGCCCTTCCATCCCAGACCCTTCCAAAGGGTCTCCGAGGTTCCTCCAAACTCAAATTCCAGGAGCTGCTCTGCAGCCTCAGGTGAGCCCTGAGGGAATGCTGGGGGAGCCGGGAATGTGGGGGAAAATCTGGGAAAGGTTTTGGATCTGGAGTTTTTATGGAAAAGTTTAGGCTTGGAGGAGCTTTGGAGAGCCTTTGGAAGGGTCTGGGATGGAAGGGCTCTGCTCCCTGGGAAAGGGGCTCCAAAGGGTCTCCAAGGTTCCTCCAAGGTCAAATTCCAGGAGCTGCTCTGCAGCCTGAGGTGAGCCTGGAATTCTGGAGGATCCATGGAGAGATGGGAATGTGGAAGAAAATCCAGAGAGGTTTTGGATCAGGAGTTTTTATGGAAAATTCTGGTTGGAGAGACCTCGGAAACCCTTTGGAGATCCTTTCCTGGGAAGCAAAACGCTCCCGTTCCAAAGGGTCTCCAAGGCTGGGAATTCTGGGAGATCCACGGTGGGATGGAGAAGTGGGAATGTGGAGGGAAAATCTGGGAAAGGTTTGGATCGAGAGTTTTTATGGAAAAGTTTGGGCTTGGAGGAGCTTTGGAGATCGTTTCTTGGGAAGCAAAACGCTCCCATTCCAAAGGGTCTCCGAGGTTCCTCCAAGGTCAAATTCCAGGAGCTGCTCTGCAGCCTCAGGTGGGCCTGGGAATGCTGGGAGAGCCGGGAATGTGGGGGGAAATCTGGGAAAGGTTTTGGATCGGGAGTTTTTATGGAAAATTCTGGTTGGAGAGGCCTCAGAAACCCTTTGGAGATCCTGTCCCAGGGAGCAAAACGCTCCCGTTCCAAAGGGTCTCCAAGGTTCCTCCAAGGCCAAATTCCAGGAGCTGCTCTGCAGCCTCAGGTGAGCCCTGAGGAATGCTGGAGGATCCATGGAGAGGTGGGAATGTGGGGAAAAGTCCGGGAAAGTTTTTGGATCGGGAGTTTTTATGGAAAAGTTTGGGCTTGGAGGAGCTTTGGAGATCCTTTCATGGAAGCAAAACGCTCCCGTTCCAAAGGGTCTCCGAGGCTGGGCATTCTGGGCGATCCACGGTGGGATGGAGAGGTGGGAATGTGGGGGAAAGTCCAGGAAAAGCTTCGGATCGGGAGTTTTTATGGAAAAGTTTGGGCTTGGAGGAGCTTTGGAGATCGTTTCTTGGGAAGCAAAACGCTCCCGTTCCAAAGGGTCTCCGAGGCTCCTCCAAGGTCAAATTCCAGGAGCTGCTCTGCAGCCTCAGGTGAGCCAGAATGCTGGGGGATCATGGAGAGGTGGGAATGTGGGGGAAAGTCCGGAAAGGTTTGGATCGGGAGTTTTTATGGAAAATTCTGGTTGGAGAGGCCTCGGAAACCCTTTGGAGATCCTTTCCTGGGAAGCAAAACGCTCCTGTTCCAAAGGGTCTCCAAGGTTCTCCAAACCCAAATTCCAGGAGCTGCTCTGCAGCCTCAGGTGAGCCAGGAATGCTGGGGGAGCCGGGAATGTGGGGGAAATTCTGGAAAAGCTTCGGAAGCTTCGGATTGGGAGTTTTTATGGAAAAGTTTGGGCTTGGAGGAGCTTTGGAGATCGTTTCTTGGGAAGCGAAACGCTCCCGTTCCAAAGGAATTCCGAGGTTCCTCCAAGGCCAAATTCCAGGAGCTGCTCTGCAGCCTGAGGTGAGCCAGGAATGCTGGGGGATCCATGGAGAGGTGGGAATGTGGGGGAAAGTCCAGGAACGGTTTTGGATTGGAGTTTTTATGGAAGGGTTTGGGCTTGGAGAACCTCTCCTTGGAAGCAAAACGCTCCCGTTCCAAAGGGTCTCCAAGGTTCTTCCAAGGCCAAATTCCAGGAGCTGCTCTGCAGCCTCAGGTGAGCCAGGGAATTCTGGAGGATCTATAGAGAGGTGGGAATGTTGGGTAAAAATCTGGGAAAACCTTCAAATCAGGAATTTTCCTGGAAAACTTTGGCCTTGGAGCCCCTTTGGAAGGCGACGGGACGGGAGCGAGAGGCAATTCCAGGGAATTCTCCTCCGGCGTTTCCCCGGCACCGTCGGCGGGAATCCCGCCCCTCCCTTCTCCATCCCTAGGGTGTGGGGTGGGACAATTCCCGAATGGTCCCAAAATCCGGGAATTCCCTCTCCCTGTCCCCGCAGCGACATTTACCTGATGGAGAAGGAGCTGGCCCAGGAGCAGGAGAGGAACAACCGGCAGCGGCCGCCCAAAATCCTGGAGCCAACGGCAGCCCAGGAGCCGCCCCCAAAGGTCCCGGGAGAGTTTTCCGGGAATTTCTTGGGAATTTCTGCCGGGGATTTGGGATTTGGGGGTTGGGGATTGGGGATTTGGGGATTTGGGGATTGGGGATTTGGGATTTGGATTTGGGGGATTTGGGGGATTTGGGTGATTGGGGATTTGGGATTGGGGGATTTGGGGATTTGGGATTTGGGGATTTGGGATTTGGGATTGGAGGATTGGGGGATTTGGGGATTGGGGGATTTGGGGATTGGGGATTTGGGGATTGGGGGATTTGGGATTTGGGGGATTTGGGATTTGGGATTTGGGGATTGGGGGATTTGGGATTTGGGGGATTTGGGATTGGGGGATTTGGGGATTGGGGGATTTGGGATTTGGGGGATTTGGGATTTGGGATTGGGGGATTTGGGGATTTGGGATTGGGGGATTTGGGATTGGGGGATTTGGGGATTTGGGATTGGGGGATTTGGGGATTGGGGATTTGGGATTTGGGGATTGGGGGATTTGGGATTGGGGATTTGGGGATTTGGGATTGGGGGATTTGGGGTTGGGGGATTGGGGATTGGGGGATTTGGAAAGGAAATTATTGGGGGATCTGGAATTGGGGAAAGAAATTTTTGGGGAATTTGGGGATTTGGGATTGGGGGATTTGGGGATTTGGGGATTTGGGATTGGGGGATTTGGGGATTTGGGGATTGGGGGATTTGGGGATTTGGGGGATTTGGGGGATTTGGGGGGATTTGGGGTTGGGGATTTGGGGATTGGGGGATTTGGAAAGGAAATTATTGGGGGATCTGGGAATTGGGGAAAGAAATTTTTGGGGAATTTGGGGATTTGGGATTGGGGATTTGGGGATTTGGGATTGGGGATTTGGATTTGGGGGATTGGGGGATTTGGGATTGGGGATTTGGGAAGAAAATTATTGGGGGACCTGGGAATTGGGGAAAGAAATTTTTTGGGGATTGGGGGATTTGGGATTGGGGATTGGAATTTGGGGGTTTCGCATTTGGGGTTTTGGGGGTTGGGGATTTTGGGGATTGGGGGATTTGGGATTTGAGGACTGGGGGATTCGGGGTTGGGGGATTTGGAATTTGGGATTTAGGGATTTGGGAAGGAAATTATTGGGGATCTGGGAATTGGGGAAAGAAATTTTTGGGGGGATTTGGGGGTTTGGGGACTGGGGAGTTGGGGTTTGGGAAGGAAATTATTTGGGAATTTGAGGATTTGGGGAAGGAAATTATTGAGGGATTTGAGGATTTGGGATTAGGGGATTAGGGGAGGAAATTATTTAGGAATTTGAGGAAGGAAATTCTTGGGGAATCTGGGAATTGGGGAAAGAAGTTTAGGGATTTGGGGATTTGGGAAGGGCAGAATTTGGGAAGGGATTTTGAGGTTGAAATTTGGGATCGGATCCCCGGAGGAATTCCTGGTTTTTTTTTCCCGTCCCTCACAGCCCAGCCGGCCCCTGTACAAGCCGCCATCCAGAATAACCTCCTGGCTCCCAAGCTGCAATTCCAGGTGAGGAGAATCCCACCTGGGGGATGATGGGAAAGTCCTGGGAATCTCATGGAATTTTGGGAATGGGCTCCAGGTCGTCCTCCCCATCCCGGCGCTCCGAGCGCTGCCGGCTCCGGGATCCCTCAGGGAATCCGGAGCGGTCGGGGTTGGAAAGTTCTTGGAGGAGACCTTGGAGTCCAAGCATTCCCACCAATCCGTGTCCAGATCCCACCAATCCGTGTCCAGATCCCCGTGGATTTGAATCCATCCAGGAACGGGGGATTCATCCAGGGCTGGATGGATTTTCCATGAAAATATTCCCAGAATTCCTCAAAATTCCCCATGAAACTCCCTCCCCCCCCCGGCAGAGCTGGAGGCCGTTCCCTCATCCCATCCCTCAGATCCCGATCCCGCTGGGCTTCCGGGGAATTCCAGAGGGGAATTTCCATCTTTTTCTCCAGGCTGAGCCCGCCCAGCTCCCTCAGCCATTCCCGACTCATTTATTCCCAAAAATCCTTGGAGGCCAGAGGAGACAAATATCCCAAACCATTCCCGGTTTTTTGGATCGGAGGAGGCCGAAGGAGCCAAATATTCCAAATCATTCCCAATTTTTTTGGGATGAGCCTCCAAAGCTCTTTGGAGATCCGAAGGAGCCAAATATCCCAAACCATTCCCGATTTTTTCGGGATGAGCCTCCAAATCTCCTTCTAGGCTGGAAGGTGCCAAATATCCCAAACCATTCCCAAATTTTTCGGATGAACCTCCAAAGTTCCTTGGAGGCTGAAGGAGCCAAATATTCCAAACCATTCCCAATTTTTTTGGGATGAGCCTCCAAAGCTCCTTGGACACCAAAGGAGCCAAATATCCCAAACCCTCCAAATCTCCTTGGAGGCCAGGAAGAACCAAATATCCCAAATAATTCCTGATTTTTTGGGATGAGCCTCCAAAACTCCTTGGAGACTGGAAGGCGCCAAATATCCCAAACCATTCCCGGTTTTTCGGGATCAGAGGAGGCCGAAGGAGCCAAATATCCCAAACCATTCCCAAATTTTTGGGATGAGCCTCCAAATCTCCTTGAAGGTCATAAGGAACCAAATATCCCAAACCATTCCTGATTTTTCAGGATGAGCCTCCAAAGCTCTTTGGAGGCTGAAGGAGCCAAATATCCCAAACCATTCCCAAATTTTTTGGGATCGGAGGAGGCTGAAGGAGCCAAATATCCCAAACCATTCCTGATTTTTTTGGGATGAGCCTCCAAATCTCCTTCAAGGCTGGAAGGAGCCAAATATTCCAAACCATTCCCAAATTTTTGGGATGAGCCTCCAAAGCTCCTTGGAGACTGGAAGGAGCCAAATATTCCAAACCATTCCCGGTTTTTCGGGATCAGAGGAGGCTGAAGGAGCCAAATATCCCAAACCATTCCCAAATTTTTGGGATGAGCCTCCAAACCTCCTTGGATGCTGAAGGAGCCAAATATCCCAAACCATTCCCAAATTTTTGGGATGAGCCTCCAAACCTCCTTGGATGCTGAAGGAACCAAATATTCCAAACCATTCCCAAATTTTTGGGATGAGCCTCCAAACCTCCTTGGATGCTGAAGGAACCAAATATTCCAAACCATTCCCAAATTTTTGGGATGAGCCTCCAAAGCTCCTTGGAGGCCAAAGGAGCCAAATATCCCAAACCATTCCCGGTTTTTTGGGGCTGAGCATCCAAACCTCCTTTAAGGCTGGAAGGAGCCAAATATCCCAAACCATTCCCAAATTTTTGGGATGAGCGTCCAAAGCTCCTTGGAGGCCAAAGGAGCCAAATATCCCAAACTATTCCCAAATTTTTGGGATGAGCCTCCAAATCTTCTTGGAGACTGGAAGGAGCCAAATATCCCAAACCATTCCCAGTTTTTCGGGATCAGAGGAGGCTGAAGGAGCCAAATATCCCAAACCATTCCCAAATTTTTGGGATGAGCCTCCAAATCTCCTTGAAGGTCATAAGGAACCAAATATCCCAAATCATTCCTGATTTTTTGGGATGAGCCTCCAAATCTCCTTGGAGATCAGAAGGAGCCAAATATCCCAAACCATTCCCGGTTTTTCGGGATCGCAGGAGGCCGAAGGAGCCAAACCTTCCGAGTTATCCCAATTTTTCCACCACCAGCCCCCAAACCTCCTCGAATCCCAGGAGGACCCAAACCCATCCCAGCTCCCGGTTTTTCCGGGACGCCCTTCCCGCTCTCCCTCCTGCCGCGCTCCCGCTCCGTCCGTCCGTCTGTCCGCGCTCACCGCCCTCCCCCAACCGCTTTCCGGGTTTTTCTCCCGCTCCCGCCGCCCGCTCCCCGACATTCCCAGGTTCCGGAGGGGCTCTGCGCCAGCTCTCCCGCCCTCGCCAGCCCCGCCGAGTACCAGACGCCGGCGAGTTCCCGGCGCACGCCGCCGCCCGCCCGCCACGGCAGCAGCGCCTTCAAGCGCCACAGCATGAGGGTAAGGGGAGAATTCCCGCCGGGAATTCGGTGGCGGAGGAGGAGGCCGGAATTCCCAAAAAAAAATTTTAAAAAAAAAAAAAAAATTCCCTGCGGAAAAAAAAAAAATAAAATTCCCTCGTTTCCCGCCGCCGCCGCTTCTTCTTCCCGCCGCTGCTTCTGCTTCTGGCTCAGTGTTGATCCCGTTGTTCCCAAAAATCCCGATCCCATTCCCGGTGGGGAAAATCGATCTTGGGGATGTCTCCGTGTTCGTTTTTCCCGGAATTTTTTTTTTTTTTTTTTTTTTTTTTTTTTTTTGGCCTTCCTGTAAATGAATTTTTCGGGGGAGGGAGGGAGGAGGGTGGAGGCTCCTCGGGTTGAAATTCCAGCGGTTGGGATCAAATCCCACAATTCCTGCTCCGAGCTGGTGTGCCGGGAATGCCACGTGCATGCGCCTGTTCCCGCGGGATGAGCCGCTTCCCGCTGGAAATCTGATTTCCCTTTTTTTCCCTTTTTTCCCCCTCTTTTTTCCCTTCTTTTGTCTCTCTTTTTTTTTTCTTTTTTTTTTCCCTTTTCCCTCTTTTTTTCCCTCTTTTCCCCCCCTTTTTCCTCTTTTTTCCCCTCTTTTTTCCACTCTTTTCCCTTCTTTTTCCCTACTTTTTTCCCCTCTTTTTTCTTTCTTTTTCTCTCTTTCTTCCTCTCTTTTTCCCCTTTTCCCTCTTTTTCCCCTCCTTTTCCCACCTTTTTATCCCCTCTTTCCCCGTTTTCTCCCATTTTTTCCTCTTTATCCCCATTTTTCCCCTTTTCCCTCCTTTTTCCCTTCCCCCCCTTTTCCCTCCAATTTTCCCCTCTTTTCTCCTTTTTCCCCCACTTTGCCCCCATTTTTCTCCTTTTCCCCTTTTTTCCTCTTTCCCCTCCCTTTTCCCCCCTTTCCCTTCCCATTTTTCTCATTTCCCCCTTTTTTCCCCCTTTCCCCCTTTTTCCCCTTTCCTCCATTTTTCCTATTTCCTTTTTTCCCCTTTTCCTCATTTTTTTCTCTTTCCCCCCATTTTTTCTCTTTTTTCCCCCCTTTCCTCCCCTTCCCCATTTCTCCCTTTTCCCCCTTTTCCCCATTTTCCCCTTTTCCCCTTTTTCCCCCTTTTTCCCCTTCCCCCTCCCTTTCCCCCCTTTTTCTCTTTTCCCCTTTTCTCCCATTTTCTCCTCTTTATCCCCATTTTTCTCCCTTCCCCCCCTTTTCTCCTTTTTCTCCTTTTCCCCTTTTTCCCCCTTTTTTCCTCTTTATCTCCATTTTCCCACCTTTTTCTGATTTTTTTCTCTTTTCCCCCTTTTTCCTCCTTTCCCGCTTTCTCCCCTTTTCTCCCGTTTTCTCCTCTTTATCCCCATTTTCCCCCCTTTTCCCCACTTTTTCTCCCTATTTTCCTTTCCCCTTTTTCTCCTTTTCTCCCCTTTTTCCCTCCCCTTTCCTCCCTTTTTCCCCTTCCCCCCTTTTCCCCCTTTCCCCCCTTTTCCCTCCCTTCCCCCTTTTCTCCCACTTTTCTCCTCTTTATCCCTTTTTTCCCCCTTTCCCTCTTTTCCCCTTTTCCCCTTTTTCCCCTTTTCCCCCTTTTTCCCCCTTTTCCCGCCTTTTTTCCCCCCTTGTCCCCTTTTCCCCTTTTCCCCCTTTTTATCCCCTTTTCCCCCTTTCTCCCCTTCCCCCCTTCCCCCCTTTCCCCTTTTCCCCCTTTCTCCCCTTTCCCCTTTTCCCCCTTTCCCCCTTTTTCCCCTTTTCCCCCTTTTTTCCCTCCCCTTTCCCCCTTTTCCCCATTTTCCCCCTTTCCCCCCTTTTCCTCCCCTTTTCCCCTTTTCCCCCCTTTTCCCCCTTTCCCCCCTTTCTTCCCCCTTTCCCTCTTTTCCCCCCTTTCCCCCCTTTCCCCCCCCTTTTCCCCCCCTTTCCCCCCTTCCTCCCTTTTCCCCCTTTTTCCCCCCTTTTCCCCATTTTCCCCCTTTTTTTTCCCCTTTTCCCTTCCCCTCTTTCCCCCCTTTTTTCCCCCTTTCCCCCCCTTTTCCCCCTTTTCCCCTTTTCTCCCTTTTTCCCCCTTTTCCCCCTTCCCCCCTTTTCCCCCCTTTTCCCCTTTTCCCCCTTTCCCCCCTTTTCCCCCTTTTCCCCCCTTTTCCCCCTTTTCCCCTTTTCCCCCTTTCCCCCCTTTTCCCCCCTTTTTCTCCCATTTTTCTCCTCTTTATCCCTCTTTTCCCCCTTTCCCCCTTTTTCCCCTTTTTCCCCTTTTCCCCCTTTTTTTCCCCCCTTTCCCCCCTTTTCCCTTTTTCTCCCTTTTTCCCCCTTTTCCCCTTCCTCCCTTTTCCCCCTTTTCCCCCTTTTCCCCCTTTTTTCCCCATTTTCCCCCTTTCCCCCTTTTCCCCCCTTTCCCCCCTTTTTTCCCCCTTTTCCCACTTTTCTCCCTTTTCCCCCTTTTCCCCTTTCCCCCTTTTCCCCCTTTTCCCCCTTTTTTTCCCCTCTTTTCCCCCCTTTCCCCCCCCTTTTCCCCCTTTTCCAGGAGGAGGATTTCCAGCGTCCCCGGAGCCGGGAGGAGGCTCAGCAGCTGCTGGAGCTGGAGCGGCTGCGGGTGGAGCAGGCCATGGAGCGCCAGCAGAGGGAGATGCTGGAGGACGATCGCTGGCTGCGCCGGGAGGTCCAGAGCCTGGTCAGGCATTCCCGGGAATCCCTGCGGGGAATTTTTCCCCTTTCCCCCCTTTTCCCCTTTTCCCCCTTTTCCCCCTTTTCCCCCTTTCCCCCTTTTCCCCCTTTTCCCCCTTTTCCCCTTTTCCTCTTTATCCCCCTTTTCCCCCCTTTTCCCCCTTTTTCTCCCGTTTTTCTCCTCTTTATCCCTCTTTTCCACCTTTTCCCCCTTTTCCCCCTTTTCCCCTTTCCCTCTTTTCCCCCCTTTTTCCCCATTTTCCCCTTTTCCCCTTTTCCCCCTTCCCCCCTTTCCCTCCTTTCCCTCCTTTCCCTCCTTTTCCCCCTTTTTCCCCTTTCTTCCCCCCTTTTCCCCCCTTTTTCCCCATTTTCCCCTTTTCCCCCTTCCCCCCTTTCCCTCCTTTCCCTCCTTTTCCCCCTTTTTCCCCTTTCTTCCCCCCTTTTCCCCCTTTTCCCCTTTTCCCCTTTTCCTCTTTTCCCCCTTTCCCCTTTCCCCCCTTTTCCCCCCTTTTCCCCCCTTTCCCCCTTTTCCCCTTTTCCCCTTTTCCTCTTTTCCCCCTTTCCCCCTTTCCCCTTTTTTCCCTTCCCCCCTTTTCCCCCCCTTTCCCCCTTTTCCCCCTTTCCCCTTTTCCTTCAGGGAATTTCCCCAGCCCGGAAGGGTTTGGGGGAGAGGTCAGGAAAGGGAGATGGGAATCGCATCCCGCTGGGATCCGGCCAGGCCGGGGTGAGCCCGACTTGCCTCGGGTGTAAATCCCAGGGAAGGTTCTCCCTTCCCCTTTTTTCCCAGCCCCGAATCCCATAAAAACCCCTCGGGATGGATCCTGAGCCTCCTGGATCCCAGAATCCCGGAAGGGTTTGGGATTTGGGATCCGTGGAGCTTCCATCCCGATATCCCAGGGACACTTCCCACCATCCCGGGGTGATCCAACCCCACCCTCGGGCGCTGCCGGGGATTCTCTGGGAATTCCAGCCCGGCCGGGAATTCCTTCCCAAGATCCCACTCCCAGCTCCCCTTTCCCATTGGGAATTCCAGCCCTGGCTCCTGCCCTTCCATCCTTTATCCCAAATCCCGGCTCTCCTTTCCCTCCCAGCATTCCCTGGATCCATTCCCTGATCCAGCTGCGCATTCCAGCTCTCCTGGGATTGGATCCAGCCCCATCCCAGCTCCTCTCTGGGAAGGAATTTCGGGATCCAGGGGCTTCCCTGGGAATTGGGGACTCCAGGAAGGGTCTCCCTTCCCTTTTCCCACCCCCAAATTCCATAAAAACCCCTGGGGATGGATCCTGAGCCTCCTGGATCCCAGAATCCCGGAACGGTTTGGGATCCATGGACCTTCAAATCCTCACCCAGCTGCTCCAGCATCCAAAAGAAAAAAAATTGGAATTTTGGGCGATTCCAAAGCAATTTTCAGTTGCATCCTAATTTATTTTTTTAAATACATTTTGAAATTGGGATCGAGCAGATTTGGGGTTCCTGGCCTGAATTCCCCTTCCCATCCCACATTCCTGCAGCCCCTGCTGCTCCCTCCATGGCTCTCCCAGAAATTAAGAAAATCCATTTTTTTTCCCCTCCTATCTCCCCCTTTTTCTCCTTTATTCTCCTTTTTTCCCGTTTTCCCCCCACTTTTCCTACTCCTCCCTCCATTTTCCCCCATTTTCCCCTTCTCACCTCATTTTTTCCCCTTTCCTTCCTTTCCCCCCTTCCCCCCTTTTCCCTTCCCCCCTTTTTTCCCTTTTCCCCCTTTTTTTCTGTCTTTTCCTCCCTTTTCCCCTCCTTTTCCCCCTTTTTTCCCCCCATTTCCCCTTTTTTTCTCATTTATTCCCTTTCTCCTTCTTTTCCCCACTTCCCCATTCCCCTTTTTTTTTTCATTTCCCCTTTCCCCCCTTTTTTCTCCCACTTCCCCCCTTTTCCCCCCTTTTTTCCTCATTTTCTCCCCTTTCCTCCCCTTCCTTCTTTTCTCCCACTTTCCCCCCTTTTCCTCCCTTTTTCCCTCCCCTTCTCCCCTTTTTTCCTCTTTTCCCTCCCTTTCCCCCCCTTTTCCCTTCCCATTTTTCTCATTTCCCCCTTTTCTTCCCTTTTTTCCCTTTTCCCCCTTTCCTCCATTTTTCCCATTTCCTTTTTTCCCCTTTTCCTAATTTTTTCTCTTTTTTCCCCATTTTTCTCTTTTTTCCCCCTTTCCTCCCCTTCCCCGTTTTCTCCCTTTCCCCCCTTTTCCCCTTTTCCCCCTTTTCCCCATTTTTCCCTTTTCCTCCACTTTGCCCCCTTTTTTCTCCCTTTTCCCCTTTTTCCCCCTTTTCCCTCCTCTTTTCCTCCTTTTTCCTCCTCTTTTTCTCCTTTTCCCTCCTCTTTTCCTCCTTTTCCCTCCTCTTTTCCTCCTTTTTCCCACCCTCTTCCCTCCCTTTTTTTTCTCTTTTTCCTCCTTTTTCCCTTTTTTCCTCCTTTTTCCCCCTTTTCCCCCCTTTTCCCCTCTTTTTCTATTTCCCCCTTTCCTCCCCTTTTTTCCTCCTTTCCCTTTTTTTTCCTCCTTTCCCTCCTTTTCCACCTTTCCCCCTCTTTTCCCTTTTTTCCCCACTTTGCCCCCATTTCCTCTTTTTCCCCTTCTCTCTCCCTTTTCCCCCTTCCCCTTCCCATTTTTCCCATTTCCCCCCTTTTTTCCCCTCTTCCCCACTTTCTCCATTTTCCCCCTTTTTTCCCTCATTTTCCCCCTTTCCCCCATTTTTCCCATTTCCCGTATTTTCCCTCCCTTTTCCCCCTTTCCACCTTCCCCCTGTTTTCTCCCTTTTCCCCTTTTTCCCATTTTCTCTCCCCATTTTTCCCTCCATTTATCCCTTCCCCCCTTTTCCCCATTTTCCCCATTATTTTCCCACACCTCACACGACCTTTTCCCTATTTTTCCCCATTTTCCCCCTTTTTCCCTTTTTTTCCCCATTTTCCCCCCATTTTCCCCCTCCCCCACCTTTTCCCCATTTTTCCCCCTTTCCCCCCATTTTTCCCCATTTTCCCCCATTTTCCCCATTATTTCCCCACACCTCCCATGACCTTTTCCCCATTTTTTCCTCCCCATTTTTCCATTTTTCCCCACTCTCCCCCCATTTTCCCATTTTCCCACATTTTTCTCATTTTCCCCATTCCCCCCCATTTTTCCCTTTTCCCATTTTTCCCCATTTCCCCCCATTTTTCCCCATTTTCCCCGTTATTTCCCCACACCTCACACAACCTTTTCTCCCTTTTTCCCACTTTTCCCATCTTCCCTCCCCGTTTTCCCATTTCCCCCCCATTTTTCCCTTTCCCCCTTTTCCCCATTTTTCCCCTTTTTCCCCATTTTTTCCCATTTCCCCCTTTTTTCCCCATTTCCCCCCATTTTCCTCATTATTTCCCCACACCTCACACCTTTTCCCCCTTTTCCCCATTTTTCCCCATTTTTCCCCATTTTCCCCCCATTTTCCCTATTTCCCACATTTTTCTCATTTTCCCTTTTCCCCTTTTCCCCTTTTTTCCCCATTTCCCCCCATTTTCCTCATTATCTCCCCACACCTCACACAAACTTTTCCCCATTTTCCCCATTTTCCCCCTTTTTTCCCTCATTTTCCCCCTTTCCCCCATTTTTCCCATTTCCCGTACTTTCCCCCCTTTTTCCCGCTTTCCACCTTCCCCCTGTTTTCTCCCTTTTTCCCTTTTTCCCATTTTCTCTCCCCATTTTTCCCTCCATTTATCCCTTCCCCCCTTTTCCCAATTTTCCCCATTATTTTCCCACACCTCACATGACCTTTTCCCTATTTTTCCCCATTTTCCCTTTTTCTCCCCACTTTCCCATTTTCCCCCCATTTTTCCCCTCCCCCACCTTTTCCCCATTTTCCCGCTTTTTCCCCCATTTTTCCCCATTTTCCCCGTTATTTCCCCACACCTCACACGACCTTTTCCCCCTTTTTCCCGCTTTTTCCCATCTTCCCTCCCCATTTTCCCATTTCCCCCCATTTTTCCCTTCCCCCCTTTCCCCCATTTTCCCCCTTTTTCCCCATTTTTTCCCCATTTCCCCCCATTTTCCTCATCATTTCCCCACACCTCACACAACCTTTTCCCCTTTTTCCCCCTTTTCCCCCGTTTCCCCATTTTCCCCCCATTTTCCCCATTTCCCACATTTTCTCATTTTCCCTTATCCCCTTTTCCCCCCATTTTCCCCATTTCCCCCATTTTTCCCCATTTTCCCCGTTATTTCCCCACACCTCACACGACCTTTTCTCCCTTTTTCCCGCTTTTTCCCATCTTCCCTCCCCATTTTCCCCCATTTCCCCCGTTTCCCCCATTTTTCCCCATTTTCCCATTTTTCCCCATTTTCCCATTTTCCCCCATTTTTCCCATTTTCCCCCTGTTTTTCCCGTTTCCCCCGTTTTTCTCCATTTCCCCAATTTTCCCATTTTCCCCCCCATTTTTTCCCATTTTTCCCATTTTTTCCCAATTTCCCCCCATTTTTCCCATTTTTTTCCCTTTTCCCCTTTTCCCCCCTTTCCTCCATTTTTCCCTATTTCCCCCCATTTTTCCCCATTTCCCCCCATTTTTCCCTGTTTCCCCCATTTTTCCCCATTTTCCCATTTCCCCCATTTTTCCCATTTTTCCCCTTTTCCCCCTTTCCTCCATTTTTCCCTATTTTCCCCATTTTTCCCCATTTCCCCCCCCATTTTTCCCATTTTTCCCCCATTTTCCTCCATTTCCCCCATTTTTCCCATTTTCCCCCATTTTTCCATTTCCCCCATTTTTCCCATTTCCCCCATTTTTCCATTTTTCCCATTTTCCCCCATTTTCCACATTTTCCCCATTTTTCCCATTTTTCCCTCTTTTTCCCATTTTCCCCCCTTTCCCCCCATTTTCCCCCATTTTTTCCCCATTTTCCCCATTTTCCCCCCATTTTTTCCCTTTTTCCCCTTTTCCCCATTATTTTCCCTTTTTTCCCCATTTTTCCCCCCCCTCCTCACATGACCTTTTCCCCCTTTTCCAGGATCCCAAGGTGTTCCTGAACAACAACATTCCTCCGGTGAGCGATTCCGCAAATCCCTGGTTAATCCAGGTCAAATCCCTGGTTAATCCAGGTCAAATCCCTGGTTAATCCAGGTCAAATCCCTGGAAAATCCAGGTCAAATCCCTGGTTAATCCAGGTCAAATCCCTGGTTAATCCAGGTCAAATCCCTGGAAAATCCAGGTCAAATCCCTGGAAAATCCAGGTCAAATCCCTGGAAAACCCAGCCCTTTGGGGTCACTTTTGGGATTTTTTTTTTTTTTGGGAATATCGGGATCTCCTCCCTCCCTTTCCCAAGTTGGCCAATAAATCCAAATTTATTGATTTATTCATTTTGGGGAAATGATCCAGAAAAGGGGGTGGGGAGTTGGATCCCGGGATCTTTCCTGAAATTCCGGACCGGAATTCCCACTCCTCCCCCTCCATCCCGGATTTTGGGGGCTTCTAATTCCTGGATTTTTTTTTTCTTCCTTCCCCCTCCCTCGGCAGCTGCTCCCGGAGAAGGAGACGGATTACAGTGAGTTCCTGGGAATCCCCCAGCCCGGAATTCCCACCCTGGAGCCTCGGGAATTCCCGGGATTTTTTTTTTTTTTTTTGGCTTTGGAATTCCCGGGATTTCCGCACTGGGATCCCCCTGGGAAGCCAGGGATGGGGGGGGGGGGGGGGGAGGGGAATCCCGGGATTCCGCGGCGTTCCCGCCTTTCCGCGGGATCGCCTGGAATGGTTTTTTTTCCTCTTCCTTTTCCCGGAATTCCCAGCGCAATTCACGGGGCCCCCCCAGAAGCCTCCGAGACTCGGGGCTCAGGTAAGACCCGGGATGGGCTCCGGAGCCTCCTGCTCCGCCTCGGGAATTCTCCTGCCCTTCCCGGCTCCGGAGGGGTGGGATCGGGATCGGGATCGGGATCGGGATTGGGGGGTGGGAAGTGGGTGAGGCCGAGCGGGGCTTCCCAAAGAATTCCAGAAGGGTTTGGGGTGGGACGGGACCTCCAGGATGGTGCCAGGGACAGCTCCGGCCATCCCAGGGTGATCCAGCCTTTCCTTGGCATCCAGGGATTCCCTGGGAATTGGGGACTCCAGGAAGGGTCTCCCTTCCCAAATCCCATAAAAACCCCTGGGGATGGATCCTGAGCCTCCTGGATCCCAGAATCCCGGAAGGGTTTGGGATTTGGGATCCGTGGAGCTTCCATCCCGATATCCCAGGGACACTTCCCACCATCCCGGGGTGATCCAACCCCACCCTCGGGCGCTGCCGGGGATTCTCTGGGAATTCCAGCCCGGCCGGGAATTCCTTCCCAAGATCCCACCCCCAGCTCCCCTTTCCCGGTGGGAATTCCAGCCCCTGGCTCCCGTTATCCCTCCAGCCTTTTCCCAAATCCCGGCTCTCCTGGAGCTCCCAGCATTCCCTGGATCCATTTCCTGATCCAGCTGCGCATTCCCAGCTCTCCTGGGATTGGATCCAGCCCCATCCCAGCTCCTCTCTGGGAAGGAATTTCAGGATCCAGAGGCTTCCCTGGGAATTGGGGACTCCAGGGAATTCCCTTTCCCATCCCCGAATTCCATAAAAAAATCCCTCTGAAGCGTCACTGATCCCAAAATCCCAGAAGAGTTTGGGATTCCCAATCCTTGGAGGAAATCCCAATTCCTTCAATCCCATCCCATTCCACAGGCAGGGAATTCCTCCTCTTCCAGCTCGCTCCGAGCCCCATCCAACCTTTCCCTGGGCACTCCCAGGCATGGGAACTCCACAAGAAATTCCAGGATTTTTTTGTTTTTTTTTTTATTTTTTGGGGTTTTTTTGGTTTTTTGGGTTTTTTTTCCCTGCGGGATCCATCCCATTCCCTGTTTTTTTTTTTTATCCCGGGCAGCCCATCCAGCCGGCGCCCACGGCCAAGCTGGACCGCTCGGAGGATCCGGTCTACGGGAATGTCACGGAGCTGGTGCGGGCGGTGCTGCAGCTGAAGAACGAGATC
This sequence comes from Phylloscopus trochilus trochilus, assembly GCA_016584745.2. Taxonomy (NCBI): domain Eukaryota; kingdom Metazoa; phylum Chordata; class Aves; order Passeriformes; family Phylloscopidae; genus Phylloscopus; species Phylloscopus trochilus. Next base: position 2,031 of record WQNJ02000239.1, on the reverse strand, counting down.
AGCCGGGGGCCGCCCGAGGGGCACATCCTGGTGGTCAAGGTGGGGAATCCCGGCGCGATTCCCCGGGATCTGCCGGGAAAAACGGGGAGAGGGAGGTGGGGATCGACCTCCTGAGGAGGTGAACGGCTTGGGAAAGGGGTCGGGTCCATGGCCGGAGCAATCCCAGCATTCCCTGGGCTGGGAGCAATCCCAGCATTCCCTGCTCCCCATGGTGAGAGCAATCCCAGCATTCCCTGTTCTCCATTGGATCCATGGTGGGAGCAATCCCAGCATTCCCTGGGCTGGGAGCAATCCCAGCATTCCCTGTTCTCCATGGCAGGAGCAATCCCAGCATTCCCTGCTCCCCGTTGGATCCATGGTGGGAACAATCCCAGCATTCCCTGGGCTGGGAGCAATCCCAGCATTCCCTGCTCTCCATGGCGAGAGCAATCCCAGCATTCCCTGCTCCCCGTTGGATCCATGGTGGGAGCAATCCCAGCATTCCCTGGGCTGGGAGCAATCCCAGCATTCCCTGCTCTCCATGGTAGCAATCCCAGCATTCCCTGTTCTCCATGGGAGCAATCCCAGCATTCCCTGCTCTCCATGGCGGGAGCAATCCCAGCATTCCCTGCTTCCCGTTGGATCCATGGTGGGAGCAATCCCAGCATTCCCTGCTCTTCGTTGGATCCATGGTGGGAGCAATCCCAGCATTCCCTGCTCTCCATGGTGGGAGCAATCCCAGCATTCCCTGCTCTCCATGGCGGGAGCAATCCCAGCATTCCCTGCTCCCCATGGTGGAAGCAATCCCAGCATTCCCTGCTCCCCGTGGGATCCATGGTGGGAGCAATCCCAGCATTCCCTGGGCTGGGAGGAATCCCAGCATGCCCTGCTCTCCATGGTGGGAGGAATCCCAGCATTCCCTGCTCCCCATGGTGGAAGCAATCCCAGCATGCCCTGCTCTCCGTGGCGGGAGCAATCCCAGCATTCCCTGGGCTCTCCATGGGAGCAATCCCAGCATTCCCTGCTCTCCATGGCGGGAGCAATCCCAGCATTCCCTGCTCCATGGTGGGAGCAATCCCAGCATTCCCTGGGCTGGGAGCAATCCCAGCATTCCCTGTTCCCCATTGGCTCCATGGCGGGAGCAATCCCAGCATTCCCTGTTCTGGGATCAATCCCAGCATTCCCTGCTCTCCATGGCAGGAGCAATCCCAGCATTCCCTGCTCCATGGCGGGATCAATCCCAGCATTCCCTGCTCTCTATGGGAGCAATCCCAGCATTCCCTGGGCTGGGAGCAATCCCAGCATTCCCTGCTCTCCATGGCGGGAGCAATCCCAGCATGCCCTGGGCTCGGATCAATCCCAGCATTCCCTGTTCCCCATTGGCTCCATGGTGGGAGCAATCCCAGCATTCCCTGGGCTGGGATCAATCCCAGCATTCCCTGCTCTCTGTGGGAGCAATCCCAGCATTCCCTGCTCTCCATGGCGGGAGCAATCCCAGCATTCCCTGTTCCGGGATCAATCCCAGCATGCCCTGTTCCGGGAACAATCCCAGCATTCCCTGCTCTCTACGGGATCAATCCCAGCATTCCCTGCTCTCCATGGGATCAATCCCAGCATTCCCTGTTCCGGGATCAATCCCAGCATTCCCTGCTCTCCATGGGAGCAATCCCAGCATTCCCTGCTCTCTGTGGGATCAATCCCAGCATTCCCTGTTCCGGGATCAATCCCAGCATTCCCTGTTCCGGATCAATCCCAGCATTCCCTGCTCTCCCCGGGGCCGTTCCCGATCCCGGTTTTCCCGCAGAGCATCGGCCTGGCCCTGCGGAAGCTGCTGGGCAGCGTGGACGAGATCCTGCCCCGGCTGCCGGCGGCCGCGCACCACCGAGGCAGGAGAGGGGGAAAACGGGAAAAACCGGGAAAAACCGGAAACCGGGAAAAACCAGCGGGAAAATGGGGAAATGGGCGGGAAAATGGGAAAAACGGGCGGGATGGGGGGGAAAATGGGCGGGAAAATGGGGAAAACTGGGGAAAATGGGGGAAATGGGAAAAATG